>BSBK01008763.1:265000-487500 GCA_027943335.1 Chamaecyparis obtusa
TTTGATAGATGAGTGCCAAAAGAAATCATAGTTGATGAGGATATGGATAAGGGAAAAAGAAGTAGAAGGTAAGGATTATGATAATCACAAGAGGGAGAAGAAAAAGAACTATAATAGAAAGAATGAGAAAGAGAAGAAGATGAAGAAGGAGATGATGAAAGAGAAGGATAATATGAGAAGAAAGAGTACCCCAAATTTTATTATGTTTAGGTGTTATATTTCCTTTAAACTTGTTGCTTAAATGTATTTAAGAAAATGATGATGATTCATACATAATTTGTACATAGATACTTACATTTTATGAAACATAATAGCCCTAAATACTTTGATCTCGGGTGCCCTACTTTATATTTTTGTTGATGTTGTGGGTTTAATGTGCTATATTTTGCAACATGATATTCCATTAATGCATATTTCTATGTGTTCATGACACAACATCTTTTCTCCTTGGAATGACTTACAATTCTTGGCATAGAAAAAATCATTTTAAGGGGGGCTATTATTATCAAATTATCACATGAATTCATCTTTATATTAGTAATATGTCTAAATTTTGTTGTCTTATTGCATATGCATAGTTTAGCATGGGGGCACCCTTGTAGACTTTTAGTCTTTATAGATGTGTGTCTTATCTCTTTTTTATGATTGTTCTACAATGCAACTTGTAGTAGTCACAATTTGATTACATTGTCATATGCTCTAGCATATACAACTTGCTAGCCATACTTATCAACATATTTCACGTGTCTATAATATTTTAATGTCTATTTTTTGTTGGACATGTTTGTTGTGAATATATGGAGCTTAACATCATGGTTTTATGTAGGATTGATATGGCTTCTTTTTCCCTAGGGATAAGTCTACATAGATGTAAGAATCTACATCCCATTCGCATCCTAAGTAAAATCCTTTCTAACCCATTCTCTACTTTAGCTCACATATCTGTCAAAATAAATATGCTTACTAAAGCACGGGGACAAAATGTAATGTCATAAATTAAATACCTGCAATTTAACATCTCATAAGCCTCCCCTTTAGAATAATAAAATTCAATCATGCAATTTCATCCTTAATTCAATCAAAATATGATCATATTTAGTAAATATCTCATTCCTTGACCTCTTAGTCCAATTTTCCTCACACAAATGAGCCACATACAAACATTTGTGCAATGCACTAGTGTCCTACAAAAATCCTCTACGAGACTAACTATTGGAGTAATACATTTCCTGCATTTTAGTAGTATAACATGTTTATTATCCTATCAACATCAAAGATGAATCTAGACCTATTATAATAGATGTAAAACATCTATTTTATTAGTATTTGGTCAATCATTTAAACTCTCTCAGATTTTCTCAAGCTCTCTCACATACCCACACAATATTTGCAACATTCTTATTTTTCTCACTCACATACATTATCATATTAAAGTTCTTATTTCCATATAGAGATTATTTTTGAAGCTTTGGAGATAGCTACTCCTTTCTTGTAGCATTTGTGTGAAGGCAACTTTTCCCTTGGACAGTTTCTCTCCCTTTGCTAAGAGAATGGAAAATTACATCTTTGAAGCTCTCTTTGAATATACCATATTGTCCTTTTTTAGTAGAATATTTCTAATTTTGTGTCTTTGCATATCTTTTATCTCTCCATCCATCTTGGTTGTTTATGGAGGTGAAAAACCAAAACAAGACTTTGACTATGACAGGCACTCACAATCCTCTTGGGCCTTTGGGTGATTTCTTCCCTCTCTTTTATTTTTATCATCTGATTTCCTTTTAGCATTCAATAGTTAATATAATCTACCTTATCATATTTTAGTACTTTCCATCCTCAAAAATTGTGCAAGGTCCATGCAGTTTCTTTCCAGAATAATCCCATTTTATGTTTGTACAAGACAATAGTGTGTCGTACAAATGCCCAAGGTGGAGATCTCGATAAGTTGTCTATAAATTCCTTATGATCCACATATTTGATTTTAGAAGACCCTATTATGTATTTTTTCTATGTGCTCATAGTATAAATAGAAACCTAGAACACTTCCTTAATTAAACTAAAACTTTATAATAATTTAGAAAAAAATAAAGGTTTTGATTGCATTTAGTTTATCTGAGTATGTTATAGGAGTATAAGCTCTAAAGGAATAGCTATCCTTTTGTAGTAGTTCTCTTTTCCCACTCTACAAGGGCATGATACTAAAACATGGGAAGATTATACTAGTTCACCTCTAAACTTCCTAATGAATAACACCTCATTTTTAACATTTTCCTCCACCCTCAGGACGTTCCAAATAATGGTAGTCATTAGGGACCTGTCACCACTTATAATGATAACCTATTAATATTTCAAAACCTATTTTTCCCTCCATCAACTTTCCCATAGCTCATGCCATCGCAACTCCTCCAACCCATCTACGTACAAATTGACAACTACCACAACCCAAAAGGTCTAATTTTTTTAACCCAATTAGGTATAGAGGGATAGAATAAAATGTAGGGATTAAACAAATTATTCCAAGATGACAAAAAAATATACAATCTAATTAATCAAACAAAAGGGGCATATGGTCTCTACAATTATTCTCCCCCAAAATCATTTGACCCTTATAATCTTGTCGAATATCCCAATCAAACCTTCACCAAGATTTTGTTTATAGATCATTTGAGAAAGTATCCAATGTGTAGAGAAAAACTATTAGAGGCTATTACACTAAAGTATCTTAGAAAAACAATTCATCCCATCTAAGAGCATATCAATAGGATTGATTTAGACCTTAACCCACTAAACCTTGAATTGCAAGATTTGTGCTTCTTCCTTTACCTTAAAAGCAAATGACCTTAGAGTCTAAGCTAATGAAATGAGGAGACCCTACCTTATACTTACAAGTGTGAATTTATGGCATGTACATCAAACAAACTATACTCAACAATGTAGTTATGTTGAACATTGTTCCCTTATCCCATGTATAAATAATGAAATATGATAAACTAATTTTACAACTTTCCAAGATACTGATTGAGGGCATGATAAATTAAATACTTCTATCATTAGGAAAATCACTCTCTTACCCATCATTGGCCCTAATATGATTCACAAAAGATTATCCTATTAGTGAGAACATGGGATATAATTTAATAGTGGGAAGACCATAATTTCATGAAATGAAGTTGATCCCTTCCACTCTATTCAAGGGGCTGAAGTTACTACTCATAAAGAATATCAATGTTGCATTGAAAATTGTTCAAATAAGATAATGTGGACATGTTAGATCTTTATTTCATTGAGCTTGCAACTAGATTTCTAGTGAATGACACATTGCAAAGGTACCCAAATAAGTGATTCTCTAAAACCACCTCCCAGAAGTGAATAACCTCCGCAAACCAAATTCCACTAAAAATCATCATATATAATAGAATTGAAAGGATAGATACGAGAACCTTCACTAACACTAAAGGGAAGGAATCTCAAGATAAATTAATAAATAAATTAAAACTGTAATACCCCAAAAATGGGCTATAAGTTCATTAACCTCCTACATCGACAAATCGAACAAAATCGACATCAAAGTCCTAATCTAAGGCACATCTAAACATCATCAAATCTAATTGATTATCTTAAATTCTGCATCGGGGAATATTCCTAGTAATATTCCTAATTATCTTAATTATCTTTAATTTAATGATTATTTGGCGATAAATCACATTTATCCTAAGTTTGATTAATTGAATATTTTCATATTTAATTAATTAGATTTAATATTTGCCACTTAATTGTGTAATTAAATTTAATTCTATCTATTATTAATTGTATTATTTAATTTTGACAATAAATCAAAATTCCTATCTTTAATTGATTAAATTCTTATTTAATTAATTAAAGCATTTTGTCATTATTTAATAATATAATTTTTAATAAAAGTTTGGTAAAATAGTTAATTAACCCATAAATTAATTATTTTATTTCAAAAATCAGTTGAGTTGAGGATAAATCACTTTATTTATTTATTTAATTCTTAATTATTATGCATATTCAAAAGAAACAGTTAAACTCCAAATTAGAAAATCAATGCAAGTTATTGACTTTTTGGAACTCAACATCCTTTTGGAGTTCAAAAAGCTGATCTAAACTCTAATTTGAGTTAAAAAGCTATTTTTGCATGTTTTTGCATGATTTTGAGAATTAACTATCTTTCATGATCAGATAACTCAAAAATCAAGTTGAGTTTATTTGAGTGATTTATGGCTTTTCCCATGCACCTCCAAAGCCCTGGATTTCTATAAATTAAGGCTTTAGCTCTTCACAAATCATCTCATATTTTGCACAATCACGCTGGAGAATTGGAATTGAAGAATCAAAGCTCTTGCGAATCGACATCTTTGTGAGATCAATCTTATTTTTGCATTCATATTACATATCATTGTTAGATTAGCATTGCATATCAATTTTCAATAGCATTCATAGCATATCAATTTCATATTAGCATTCTTATTGCATCATAAAATATCAAAAATATAGATCAAATTGCATTCAAATCCTTCATTTAGGTGTCGTCTAGGTCACTGATCTCGATAATAATCTAAGAACATTAATCTCGCACCTATTAGAAGGCAGTAAATCGCTTGGTTAGATAGCTTTCAATTTTGCACGATTTTGATTATTGCTAACCTCTAATGTTTTACTGAGTGTTGTGTCTACAGATCAGGTACAATTTTTACACACACATTTCTGGCGCCCACCGTGGGGCCCTGAAACGGGTTTCCAATTCAATTCTTTCAATTTCTATCTTTTTATCCTCGGGATCTGTGCAAAACTGCGATTTTTAATTTTTTCCGTACATTTGTCGTACGAGTTTTTGACAAATGTCGTATGGGAGCATACCCACTGTCGTATGATACTCTACCCACTGTCGTACTACAGTCTATCGGATCGCGACTCGTTTCATTTCATGTCCACTGCCATTTGAGAGATAATCTGTCGTATGGTAGCATACCCAGTGTCGTACGAGTTTCTGGACTGTCGTCTGAGAGAATACCCACTGTCGTATGAGTTTTCGTACCAGTTTTGACTGTCGTTTCATTTTTCAGAGCAGAGTATCAGATTTGATTTTTATATTTCGGCTAACTGCTAATTTTGACAATTGAAATTCTCTGTTTTTGATTGCTCTCTGCTGGTTTTGATTGGGAAAAGCGCAAGAATTGCTAAAAATCAGGTAAAATCTACTAAGCGCGTTGCGAGGATCACCAGGTATTCTCCTTCATCTAATAACATTTTGATTTGGGCTTAAAATAAATCTCTTATGTGTCTAGCTTGTGTGCGTCTTCTCATGCTTTTATTCTACACACTTGCATAATTTGATACTAGGTTGTGATCCCTTAAGGATTCATTAAGTAGTCTTAGGATACTTGTGATTGATCTTGATTGCTATCTTGGGTTATTGGACTCGCTAATCCACTAGCCCCTCATTTCCGCCCCGTGGTTGCAATCTCAGCGCCATAAAGGGGAGGGGTCAACAGGACAGAAGCGTTAAATGTTCCACTTGGCAACCCTTTTGTGCTTTTAGGAACTCACTTGTTTTCTAAGTTGGGGACTCATTTTTAGCTTGTGTGAGGTGTTAAGTGTTCCACCTTGTGGACTCATCTCATATTTGCTTTAAGCGTTAAGTGTTCCTCTTTCTACTTTTTGAATGCTTTTGGTAGATTTACTTTCGGAACATATATCTGTGCTCACATAGTAATTAGGCCCTATGAACACTATTCGTGATTCTTGAGAGATTGGATTCCTAGCGAAATCTTTCTTGACAACGGAATCCCTGTAGGTAGGGAGGATACTTAGTGCGTTTCACATTCAACTTGGTTAGTGAGTCTTCTCTTATTGATCGACACATTCTCTCTCTGGAGAGGTTGATAGATCACGTGGGGTTGATATCACGAGCTTTGGTGAATCAAAATTGGTTAGTGCATCTTCTCTTATTGATTGATACATTCTCTCCCCGGAGAGGTTGATAGATCACGTGGAGTTGATATCACAGACCTTGGTGGAACAAAACTTTTCCTTAGCGTGTCGGATTAATCTGCTTGCTTTGTTTGGGTTAAAAGTGAAGAGGTGTCAAAACCTTGAATCTGGAGCCAAGTCCCCTTGTAGTATACTATTGTGAGTCATCTTTAGAGAGGGTTAACCGTAGCGGACAATCCCTTCACAGGGAAAACTGCATTGACGGAACCTCAAGCGGTAATAGCCATGTTCGCCATGGTAGTGACAGCCGCTATATAAATGTCCTTGTGGAAGAAATCTCCACGGGTATGGTTCATTGTTGGGTTGTCAGATCTCCCTAGCAGCTCTTGAAGATTAAGTTCTCGGACTGTGTCAAAAACCTGGTGCGCCGAGATTGGAGTTCACCCCTTTGAATCATAAAAGTTGCAGAGTCAAACCATTACTAAAAACCCTAGAGAAGCCAATTTTTCACTTTCAAGTATATGTGCGTTGTTGCAAAACTTTTTCAGAACATACACAATTAGTACTCTCAGGGATTAGCACAATTTGGTCACTTGATTGTTCATGCGCAAGGTTGCTTTTGCCCTTGTTTATTGTTTTCAGATGTGCTTGGAATCACTTGCTTGCTGTTCTGCGTGCTTATTTATCTACTTGGCTATTAAAAATGATCAAATCTGGTATAACCTTCAAAATCTGGACAGTACAATTTGCAAACAATCCAAAACTGAAAACCTTAAATTTTGCAAAAATTGACGTAAAGTTCTTTCTGGACTCAAAAGTCATTTCAAGAAGTCAAAAGTCGTATGACTTTTTGTCAAATGTCATTTCAGTAAAGCCCATATGTCGTATGATTAAGAACCCAGTGTCGTACGAGTTTTCAAACCAGCAAAATTCAAGAAGCCAAAAATTGTTAGCAACTATCGTACGAGTTTTGTCAACTGTCGTTTCATATCTACCCAACTGTCGTACGAGTTTCGCAACTGTCGTTTCATTTATACCCAACTGTCATACGAGTCTGCAGAGTGTCGTTTGGAAAAATTTGAGAAAGTTGTTAGAAATTGTCAAATTGCAAGATATCCAATGTTTCCAGCCTAGATCCAGAATCTGTCAAAAATATCATTGTGTCAGGAACAGAGCAGTAGCTATTGAGCATTCTACCATTTTCCGAGTTTGATCTTTTGAATCCGATCTAGTCTTCTGTTTGATCAATTTGAGTCCTTTTTATCTCGTGTCAAAACCTTGTCATAACTATCAATCTTCAATCAATCTTCAAAAACAGACTAAGTGTTGAGAACTCGTGTCCGCTATCTTTTGGGCGATCTATCCCATACATCCCGGGCACAGTTTCCTTCACCCACATCTCATCAGATCTTCAAAATTATCATAATCTTGACAAGGTTGCGCCATCCGATTTTCTCGAATCAAATTGTTCTTCAGTTGTCTTCATCCTTTTCTTCTGTTTCATTCAAAGTTAATGGTGGAGACCAGAGCTTCTTCACACAAGAAATCAGAAGAAACATCTCAGAACTTACTTTTGACCAATACCCCGGGTCCAACTCTTGAACATCATCAAGTCAGGTATCTATGAAGACGACGGTCTCGGTAACTTTCGATTAAAAACTGGTTACATACCTCCTCTATCAACTCACAGAGGTAATCAACAAACTCCTCCTCAATCTATTCCAGGGAGCCCAAAAACTCCTACCATGTCTCAAGCAGGGACAAACCATGGTTCTCTAGGAGGAGGATCCCAGGGACACCATTCTCAACATAATGCCGACCAAGACCCTACACCCTTTGAAATCCATCGGTGTCAGAATGACGATGAATTCAAAAGAATGATGAGGCATTTCTTGAAAATGGATAGAGAGGCATACTTTTTGCAATTAGCCCAAGAAGGAGCTAAACTTCCTCCTCACTTCAATGTCGAAGATATCATCACGCATGAGGAAGAAACTCCGATGACGGCCATAATGAACCAGCTGCACGCTATGCAGGTCAAAATGAATAAAATTGAGAAAGAGAAGGAACCCAAGGAATTCTCCATGGAGGCCCTTTGTCCTTTCCCTTTTGATAAAGACTTGTATATGCCTCCATTCCCAAAAAGAGTGGAGATACCAAAGTATGACAAATACGACGGACACTCTGATCCTCAAGATCATGTCAGAGAGTTCTGTACGCAATCCATGGAATTCATGCATGAATCAACTTATCTAATGCGTCTTTTTCCTAGATCCTTGGGAGGAGCATCCATTCAGTGGTTTTCAAGATTACCTTCTACGATCAAAACTTTTGAGGAATTGATTAAATTGTTTTATCAACAATATTCAACATCCGATTACCATGATCGATATCTGTAACCTCAAGCAATATCCAGGGGAATCATTCCTAACTTTTCTCAAGAGGTGGCGAAAGAAGTTTTCTTTATATGCTAGACCAATTCCCGAAATGGAGAAACTAGAAATCTTTATCAATAACCTTGTTCCAGAGCTCAACTATCCATTACAAATGCAAGATCATGTATCTTTTGATAAAATGGTGGATAATGCAATCAAGATTGAGAAAGTACTTGTCAAGAAAGGAGAAATCACACTTCAAAAGGACAAGTCTGAAGCAGGATCTAGCTCAAAAGATAAAAACAAGAGCTGGAATAGAAACAAAGGTATCGTCTCTGACGGTGTTGTTGACACTATCCACACCCCATCAAAGGCACCGGCCTACAATCTCACCCTTGCCACCAAAGCCATTGAAGCTTCAGAGCAAAAATCTGTTGAACCATCTCCAAAGAAGCCATTCAAACGATGGGATAATAAACGAAAGTTTACTCCCCTGGGAGAATCTTTGGAATCTGCTCTGAGGACCCTGATAGCTGATAACATGATCTCTTTACCACCAATCCGAAAACCTGATCCGGATCCAAAACCATATTGGTGGAAAGATAATGAATTCTGTGCTTTCCATCGGACTAAAGGCCACAGAACTAATGGATGCTTCCATTTGAAGCATACCATTCAAGACTTGATAGATCAAGGGGACATCACAATCGATAATCCTACCAGCAATAATGATCACACAGCATTTACAGAACCTTTTCCACAACATGGCAAGGGAGTTTCCACTTCTCAGCCTAACATGGGGGCAAAAGTCAACTATGCCTACCCTGGAAACGATGCTGTCATCAATATGGTGGAACCATGCCTCTCTGAGAGCTGTAATGTCATCACGATTGTATGAAGAGATAGAAATCATTCCTCAGCTAATGCAGTTACCAGATCACAAGCTCAGACTCATCTGAAAGGACAAACACCAAGTTCATCTAATGTCCCTAAGATACCTTTCAATCTCACATCTACTTCTAAACAGAAGGTTGCCTTGAAATCTTCCAATCCAAAGGATACCAGACCTACATCTTACAGCATCGTACAACAACTCCAGCATACCAATGCCAAAATCTCTATGTTTGAGTTACTTCGAATATCTCCAGCTCACAGAGATATCCTAGACAAAGCTTTGCTCGGCTCTAATGTTCCTGATGATCTAGATCTAGACAGGTTCCAGACTATGGTTGGTCATCTAACATCTCCGCAATATATCTCCTTTTCAGAAGAGGATGACAACTCCCTAAGTCACCCACATAATCAGCCCTTGCACATAGAAGTCTTGATCCAGAACCGTCGAGTCAAACGTGTGTTGATAGATGGGGGCGCAGGCCTCAACATTTGTTCTTACAACTTAATCACACAGTTGGGATTCTCAGAGATGGCTATTGATCCTCGAAAGAGGATCACCATAAAAGCCTATGATGAACAAGAAAGAGCTTCTAAAGGCACCATTGTCTTGCCCATCCGGGTGGGTCCAGTCATCAAAGATACCACATGTCAGGTGCTCGATCTACCATTGGCTTACAATATCCTTCTAGGGAGACCCTAGATACATGAAATGCAAGCTATTTCTTCAACATACCATCAATGCTTGAAATTTCCCTATGAAGGAGTGGAGGTTACTATCCCAGCTGATCTGAGTACAACTTGCAATACATTGAAGGAAAGTGCCGATAAACTTGTTCCCAATAACAGAGAATCTTCCATCAAGCAACAAAATGTGGCTTCCACATCTAAGATGGACGACATTGCTAAAGAGATCAATATCAAAGAAAATGGGATGGGAGAATACACTATAGAGCCAGTCTTGTCTCTGACATCTCTCCCAATCTCACCTAAGTCGTATGGCCAATCCTTGAAGCAGTCTAAATCAGAACCTAAGGAACCTATGGAAGCATACAAAAGACATTTTGTGGTGGAGCAAATATCTAAACAAGAATTTGAAGAGGATGAAGCTGTGTTGGCATGGCTATATAAAGACGATTCTGAATCTAAAATTGTTCAACCTAGTGAATCTATAGCACCTACAGTCCCTTCTAATTCATATGGTCCAGGAAACAAATTGATAGCCAAGATGGGATATTCCGGTCAAGGACCTCTAGGAATTAGGGGAAAGGGTCTTGTGACCCCCATTTCACATATTGGTCGAGCCAAAAAAGATACTAGTGGCATAGGGTTTAAGAAGAAACCCTATCATCTCAAAGGTGGTTGTTCTCATGTCATAGAACAAATTGCACCTGAAGAACCCCTTCTTAAGAAAGAAGATATAGAACCCTCTGATGATGATTCAAATAGCTCTGAACTTATCCCTTATGAAAAGTTGCCTAAAGAGATCAAAGATCTTCTTGATGATACAGATGATCCTATCAGAAGAATTAATGTAGTAGAAACACAAGATCCTACTGTAGCGCAAGAGATGGTTGCACCACAAGAACCAGCCAATCTCGAAGGCAATCAAACTGATCAAGAAGTAGGGGGTAGTTATTCTGACACTGATTCCCATGAATATGAATTCAAGTCAGAGACTGAGGGTAATCCTTCTTGGGGTATTCATCCTGATTTCACACATTTTCTAAGATTTCCTAGAGATTCTGAATCAGAAGATGAGTCAAATGATTATGAATGGGGTGCCATTCCAGAAGAAGATGAGCTTATAATAGAGAAATCTATTGATGTTATTCACCAATATGTCTCTCAACCCAACGTAAGTCTAGAGCGAAACAATGAACTTAACGTGTCTGATCCACCTATGGCTGAAGAAGACTCCCATGATGATGTTGAGCCTATTCACGAATTGAACATTTTGAGCTGTAATATCACCTTTGAACTTGAGCGTCAGGTTAGGACCAATGATGACATATCCACATCCGTGAACACCATATCCCAAGCCTTTCCCGCTTTGACTATCCAACACCCTGATCTTATCGACCAAACTTCCACAAACCCAAACCATGGTATGTATACCTTCCCAAATGACTATGCCCTTGCCTGCTACCTCAATGCAGTTGAGCCTATGAGTACTTCCATCAGTGAACCGAGCGTCAGCATGACCGAGTCGGACATCAAATATCTTAGTCAGAAAAACAAGAGTAAAAAGAAAAAGAAAAAGAGTTCTGAGGGTGAAAACCACTTTGTGGCAGTCTCAGAACCGACAAAAGTAAAAAGAAAAGATGTATCTGAAGGTGAAAACCTCTCTGAGGCACCTAAGGATGAGATATTTGATGTCCTTCCGAGTCATTTACAGGATAGATCTCCAGTTCTGATTGAGCCAACTCAATCCATCAATTTGGGTACAACAGAGGTACCACAATTGGTACATGTAGCACAATCTCTATCAGATGAAGAGAAACAAAACTTCACTACCTTCTTATCAGAGAAAAAGATCAACTTTGCATGGAAATATTCAGATATGCCAGGATTGGATCCCAATCTCATTATGCACCATCTATCCATTGCTCCCGGAGTAAAACCAATCAAACAAAAATTGAGAAAGATGCATCCTCATGTTGCACTCTTAGTCAAAGCAAAACTAGAAAAACTCCTAAAAGCTGGATTCATCCGTGTCATAGACTATGCTGAGTGGATTTCCAACATTGTACCTATTTCAAAACCAGATGGTTCAATCAGAGTGTGCACGGACTTTAGAGATGTGAACAGAGCATGCCCTAAGGATGACTTTCCACTACCTAACATTGATATGATAGTGGACATGACTGCGGGCTATGAAATGTATTCCTTAATGGATGGCTTTTCTGGATACAACCAAATCAAAATTGCTCCAGAAGATCAAGAGAAAACAGCTTTCACATGTGTGTGGGGAACTTTTTGTTGGAATGTTATGCCATTCGGACTCAAAAATGCTGGAGCTACATATCAAAGAGCAATGACATCTATTTTTCATGATATGATGCATAGAACAATGGAGGATTACGTAGATGATACCTTGGCAAAATCCATGATTAGAACTGAACATCTAACAGACTTGAGCATGATCCTCGATAGAATGGAAAAATTTAGTCTTCGACTAAATCCTAAAAAGTGTGCTTTTGGAGTCACTTCTGGAAAGCTCCTAGGATACATCGTCTCCAAGAAAGGCATTGAAGTTGATCCAGCTAAGGTCAAGGCTATAATAGAGATGCAACCTCCCACAAATATCAGTCAAATGAGGACGTTGCAAGGCAGAGTTCAATCTATCAGAAGATTCATATCACAGCTAGCGGACATCTCACAGCCTTTTACAAAAACATTACATAAAGGTGTGACCTTTTCATGGAATGAAGAATGCGAGAACAACTTTAAACATATCAAGAAGTATCTATCAAATCCACCTATATTGATGCCTCCTATTCATGGGAAGCCATTAATATTATATGTCTCCGCAACAGATACATCACTGGGGGCATTGCTAGCACAGCATGATGAGAACAAGAAAGAAAGAGCCATCTACTATATCAGCCGAACTTTAGTGGCCTATGAGAAGAACTACTCAATGATAGAGAAGGCGTGTCTCGCTGTGATCTTTGCATCACAGAAATTGAGACACTACATGTTAGCTCATACTACTCATTTGGTAGCTAAAATTGATCCACTGAAATATCTCCTAAGCAAAGCTTCCCTCACAGGTAGACTAGCTAAATGGGTCATGCTCTTGAGCGAATTTGACATTGAATATGTTGAAAGAAAAGCTATCAAAGGACAGGTCATTGCTGATCAATTAGTTGAAGCACCACTGTTTGATGATACACCCATGCAAATGGAATTTCCCGATTCCTCTATCATGCACCTCTCTTCTAGAGCATGGAAGTTATTCTTTGATGGCTCCTACACACAGAATGGATCCAGAGCAGGCATATTGTTCATTACTCCTCAAG
This sequence comes from Chamaecyparis obtusa, assembly GCA_027943335.1. Taxonomy (NCBI): domain Eukaryota; kingdom Viridiplantae; phylum Streptophyta; class Pinopsida; order Cupressales; family Cupressaceae; genus Chamaecyparis; species Chamaecyparis obtusa. The sequence continues at coordinate 278,244 of BSBK01008763.1, forward strand.
GATACTTGATACCCAAAGCATTCAGATTAAAGTTTCCTTGCACAAACAATATTGCTGAATATGAGGCACTTCTCAATGGTATGAAAATGGCAATACAGTGGAGAGTTACAGAGATGCACATTCATGGAGACTCACAACTGGTCATCCACCAGGTCAATGATGTGTACCAAACCAAAGATGAAAAGCTCATTCCTTACAAGAGAATGGTCGATGATCTAAAGAAATACTTCATCTCTATCACATTTGAGCAAATACCCAGAACGGTGAATAAGGCTGCTGATGCAATAGCAACATTATCTACTCTTTTACAACAGCCTGAACATGAACTACGCTACGAGTTCCTGGTGGAAGCCCTATCCTATCCTGCATATGACTCCCCTGAAACCCGCATGATCTGCACTGTTGTAGGTTATGACTCATCTCGCTACAAAAATTTGTTCTCCTATCTTCACGACCAAATCATCCCTGACTCCTTTAACCGTTTTGAGAAATGAAACCTTATCCGATCCGCATCCCGATATGTCATCATTGGTAATGATCTGTACAAACGAGGTCTAGATGGTACACTGCTTAGATGTTTAGAACGGGAAGAGTCTCAACGTGCATTAGAGGAAGTCCACGAGGGTATATGTGGGTCACACTCGAATGGGTTAACGTTAGCTCGAAAACTTATTAGGGCTGGGTATTATTGGCCTGAAATGGAAAAAGAAGCTATTAAATTTGCTAAAAACTGTCAACAGTGTCAAGTACATGGCAACTTGATTCATGCTCCAGGGAGAGATCTGATTCCCTTTACTACACAATGGCCTTTTCAACAATGGGCATTTGATCTCATAGGTGCTATCCATCCGCACTCTTCTAATGGACATACCCATATAATCACAGCTACAGATTATTTTACAAAATGGGTAGAAGCAGTTCCTCTAACACAAGCAACGGGGAAACAGATCTCTATGTTCATCCTGAACTACATCATTTGCAAATATGGGATCCCTCACTCTATAATCACAGATAACGGGGGACAATTCAAAAACAAGGACCTAGATGACTTATGTGCCAAGTTCAAAATTACTCAACATTGGTCATCTATCTACTATCCTCAAGGGAACGGACAAGCTGAGGCTTCAAACAAAAATCTCCTGAAGATCTTGCACAGAATAGTGAATAAAACAGGAAGAGACTGGCATCTGATGATCAATCCAGCTCTCTGGGCATACAGAACTAGTATCAGAACGCCTACAGGGGCTACACCTTTCGCTTTAGTTTATGGGTCTGAAGCGGTACTGCCTATTGAGGTTGAAATCCCATCACTCAGAATCAAAATGCATGGACTTGTCACTGATGAAGACTACAGAGTGTCAAGGTTACAAGAACTTGAACTACTAGATGAGCGCAGACAAGCAGCGTATGATCATCTCAGAGTGTATCAGAAAAGAATGTCTAGAGGCTACAACAAGAAAGTCAGACATAGAGAATTTCAGGTTGGCGATCTAGTGTTGAGAGAAAATCCTAAAAATCAATCACATCGAGAACGCAAGGGGAAGTTCGAACCCAATTGGCTGGGTCCCTTTGTAATCACTGCTACTTTTGGCTCTGGTGCCTATCAACTCTCAATGACTGAAGGAGAATAGCTCCGAGAACCAATCAACGTTCTCCATCTGAAGAAATTCTACGCCTAAGGCATTCAGTGCTTGGTAAATATCCTGAGAAAAAATCTTAAAAATCAGAAAAAGTCCTTAAAAAATGAACATCTTGGTGAAAACCTAGAAATAGGCGCCTTGATGATTCACAAAAAAATAAAAAATATCAAATGTACAAAAAAATTGAAAAAATGAAAAAAAAATACAAAAAAAATGAAAAAAGAAGAAAAAAGTGCCTTGGTGAAAACCTGGAAATAGGCGCCTCGGTAGCAAAAATAGAATCTCTACCAAGATGGTGAAAACCCGGCAAATGGGCGCCACTTGTTCAAAATGCTCCATCTATCAGTGCAATCTTGGTCTTTCCCAGCTTTCGGTCTTGCTTTAGTTTGTACATATCTCCCAGTTTGTTTCTGCATTTCCAGTTTTCAATAAGTTGGTCTGTACACCAACCAGCTCAAGCGTCTGTATCCTATCAATGTTTAACACTTGGGGGCAATCAATGTCATATCCTATGGCCTCCAATGTATCTTAGATGTGTCATATCTAGCCAGAGTCCTTTGAAGCTTCATGTGAGTCAGTCAGTCAGTCTTGTCTCCAGAAAGGATTTTGCATCTACAACAATCAAACATCAAAACTCAACTGAAAACAATCTGTGCTTTTCATGCTTTTATCTCCTTGTATGCTTACTGATTCGCATTGAGATTTTGCATATTGTGTCCCTTTGAGCTCTTCGATGATGTCCTTTATAGGATTTAGAGAGTGATGACTGGGGGCATAATCTTTTCTTTGTCTTCTGCTTGTATGTGAAAATCTAACAACTTTGAAAATTCTGGATTGAAATGGTGTCCGACTGTAAGAGCCTCTATCTCGAATTGGATGGCCATGCGTACCTCGACCATTGATACCCAGACAATTCAAGGAAGTTTGATCTAACTATTATCTTTTGAGTAAGTTCTTTCTCCTACTGTGGAACGCGAGCTTGCCTAAGGATGTGAACGATAAAGGGTCACTACGGGTAATTCACATTGGATTTAGAATGATCTCTTGACTGTTTGATGTGTTTGTAACGCAAGGCGTACTCAAGTCATCACGACGTTTATGTTTTGATGCTTATACAAATTGCTATATCAAAATGGATATGATATTCAGGTCATCCTGGCGCTTATGCTTTGGTGCTTATATCTAATCCGACATTCCGAAAACAAATCAATATTCATATGTCCATGGTTGTATGACCAGTGGGTGTTGTATTGATTCTTGCGCATACAAATCGATATTCATATGTCTATGGTTTCATAACTAGTGGACATTGTATTGATTTATCCGGTTACCTAAAAGTTCAATGATGATAACAAATCGACATATGATCAGTGACTAGGTCCTAGGGCTTAGAGTGCATTTCATTATTGCATGTCTCATTGCATTTTACATATTTGTATGATCTCACAATGACTAAATGAACTTCAAAGCTTAAATGATTCTTCAATCACATCTTCAAATCTAACAAGAGCTGAACCTAACTCGAAGGTCTCTTAACGGAATCGCAAGCAATAATCCTTCTGGGTCAACCATCTTTTTGACATAAGACTGAGTACTTGTCTTCATCAACCTGCAAAACATATCATGTGTATCGTTGCATTTACATATCATATCATAAACATTTATTGCATTACATTTACATCCATTGCATAAACATACATATTTCCATAATCACTACATCTACATAACATTCATACATATGAAAGAAATTATCGAATTGCATTGATCCATACATACATTCTACACTACTCATAGCATTCACATCACATGATATCATCATACGTAACAAAAATGACAAGTACACATGATGTCACAACCAAAAATATCGATCTCATCTATATATCAAAAATCTCAAATAGTCAGGGGTGCACTACTGGCACAGGGTACAAATGAATAAGCTCCGTAGAGCTATCAGACACAACGATGTATCAGTAAGAAAGTAACAAAAGATCAAGAGAAGTCAACTGTCAGCATGCTCCTCTGCATCTGGTGGAGGAGGAGGAGGTGCATCTGGTATCACCTCCGCTCTCGGTGCCCTAGCTCCCTCTGATGCTGCCATATACTGAGAATAGGTAGGCACTCTCTGTGCAGCAGGGACTACTACATAGTACGCAGATACATAATATGAGGCCCGCGCTGTCTGATGAATCACCTCTGCTTGTAATCTCTGTATCTCGGCACGCTGCTCTGTACGCTGCCTATCTGCCTCTCGATGCCTCTCCTCTAATCTGGCCTGCTCTATATTCAGGTCCCGGACCTGAACTGTAAGCCGTCTGATAATCTCAGCCGAAGTAAGAGGAACCGCAGGCTCTGCATCAGCTGCTGGCATATCTGTGTCCTGTGCTGGCTGATCTGCATGTGAAGGAATGCTCATCCTGTGCGCCTTACGGCGTCTAACCTCAGCACCCAAATCAAATGTGTCATCCACACTGGTCCCACCTGGAAACTGCTTAGCTCCTAGAACATCATCTACAGATCCTACTCCACCCAATGTGCCACTCTCACCTCGGCTCTGTCTCTGTGTGCCGGAAGATGTGCCCGCTGTAGATGTAGGAGGACGTGGAGGCCTCGCATGTCCTGGTGCTCTTTGTAAAGGAGTCATAGCTCTCTGTCTCGGAGGAGTAGGCTGTACCACCTGTGGTCTCGGTCCTGCTCTCATAGGAGCCCCTGTAACATCCATCGCCTCCTCCATGGAGGGTATCAGCTCTGTCGGATCATAAAATTGGTGTACCCGGTGATCAACAAGCCATGCCACATATGCATCTGTCACCCCGGCATCAACAACCTGTGGAAGGTAGTCCCAATCCCTACCAATAATCCGGCTATACTCCTCAACACATACAGTATAACTCAGCCGTGGTGCCCATCCGAGCCCTATCTCACGCACAATGCGGGCATAAGCGGTATAATCCTGCGGGACATCCTGAATGCGTCCATACTGACGCCAGACTCTGGTAATCAAAAATCTCTCCAAGACGGTGGAGGTCCATCCTATCAATATCCTGCTCTAAAAAATGAATGACAACTGCTCTCTCGCAGTAGGCCAGGCCTCTATCTGTACATATGGTCTCCAGATCACAAAGGTCATGTCATCCAAGCATCGGCGGAAATACTCGATGTGACCCATGCGAACCTGAGTAACGTAGCCAGCATACGTATATATAATCGGCTCCTGTGGCTGTCGCTGACTCTGAAACACTGGTCTCAAAACTGGGATATGCTCCCAAGCCCATATATGCAGTACCACTGCTCCTGAAGCAAATGTCTTGCAGTCCTGATACACGACCTCGTGCATCTCAGAATACAAGTGCGCCAACAGACACTGACCCCAGGCAAGCTCAGTCGGTGTAGCCATCAAGAGTGCTACCATAGGTGCCCATCCCATCAAGAAGCCGTTCTGCTGACGGCCAGGCATAATCAACTCTCCGATCATCCCCGCAATGATACACTCTAGACGATGTGTCTGACCATATCTCTGCACTAGTGTCTCCCAAGATATAGACCTAGTCAGATGTGTCTCATCACCGAACAGTCATCTGAACGCATGCAGTCCCCTCGATCCTCCACTAACATACTCAGGACGTCGCGGAGCATGGAACGAAATGCGAAGAATCCTATAAACATCCTCAGGGGTCACAGTGATCTCCCCAGTCGGAAGGTGGAAAGTCTGGGTCTCAGAGTGAAACCTCTCAATCAGGGCAGTCAATAAACCATGATTTACCCTAATATCGGGTAAATGAATCAGGTGCTCAAATCCACAGGCGGCGAGATGAACCCTCATCGGGTCTGGCAAGGCAACACATAATCTCTGGGTGGCCGGATAAGAATGGCGAACATGTACGTCAGGATATGTAACCTAAATCATAATGCAACAGGGTGTTTTGTCAGAAATTCAGTTCGAAATAAGGCCAAAATAGCAGAATGACACAGTTTTTGAAGTTTCAGAAGGTAGGGCAAAGTGTCCGCAATAGGCAAAAAGATCAGAAAAGTTTCATTTTTGACCTAAAACTGAGTTTTTCACATGCTATTTTTCAAACGACATTCCAGACTAGCATGAAATGTCGTACGACATTCCACAACATACCAAACGACATTTCATAGTCGTACGACATCGCACTTTGATTCATACGAGTTTCAAGGGACCCGACGAAATGTCGTACGACACAAGGGTCCCTCTCATACGACACTTGGGCATGCACGAAACGACATTCTACATTCAAATGAAATGTCGTACGAGTCTGGATTGGGACTCGTACGAGTTTCTACAGATGCGAAAATTAAAAACTAAAAACGCGTATAAAAAAATTTAAAAATGCTATAGAACATCACAAACATGCATTTTCAGGGGGGAACAGAGGTCCACCTACCGGATGTCCGTACTGTCGAGGTCTGTCATGTCTCCGGCTGCGCTCAAAACGGTGCGAACTCACAGGTACCTTCAGTTCTCGCTGGTTTGCCATTTTCTCGCTCAGAGGGCTCCACAGAATCTCTAAAGTCAAAGGGTTGAAATGAATTGAAAATGAACCTTCCGGCCTTTATATAGCTTTTGACCTAATTTTTAAAAGTGCTCTGTTTTCCATGAAAATTGCACCCTTGGCTAATTTCGACGTTCTGAATTTATTTTCGGGATCAAAATTGAAATCTGAGATCGTTTATTATGTCAAAATTGCCATTTAAAATTTTTGGACCCAGGACGATCTACTGCTTGCATAATCGACCTTCAATCATCACAAGGAATCCAGTATTCAACTCAACTGATTATCTAACATCAACTATCGACATTTCAACTATGGTCACCTCATGGTTTAACCTAGTCAAATTCGGTCTCCAGGACCTCCAAACGATGCAGAATGTGTTCTCGGACGTAAATAACCACTTCTCAAATCAATTAACATGCTTCTAAACTATCGACGCTGACTTTTCTTGTCAGATTTCAATTTTAATCCCGAAGGGGGCATGGTATTGCACATCATTCAAAGTCTGTAAATCAAAATTCTATCGATCAAGTCTATCAATATCTTTCATCAGTGATCAAGACAACAATCACGTCTAGTCACTGATTCATCAAAAGTCCTCATCGCTCGGGGCAAATCTATCATCACTTGGGGCATATCAGATTCATCGATCCATATCAATCTGGTATTCTCCTAATCTTGTAAACTGTATCAGTTTTTGCAACCATCAGATCATAGTGTTCTTTCCTTGGTTCTTCGACAACTGAAGGGTTTGGATGTGATACTTGCTAGTTCTGCTAAGACAATCGAGTCTAGAACAGGTCACTCACTTCTTATCAATCCTAAGGTTCAGAATCAGACATTTTGACACTTTTTCGCAATCATAGGTTCATTTGCTGCTACAGTGAACATTATCTTTGGTCATTCAAGACCTATTATCTCCATCTTAATTCAATATCAATCAACTCCTATCTCAATATCTCTCAATCGTTTTCTATCTTGAGATCGGTTTATCTTTTGAATCAGTTTCATATCTTTATCAAACACAGACTATCTTTGAACCACTGCGCTTCGCACAGTAATTCAAAGAGGGGCAAAATGTAATACCCCAAAAATGGGCTATAAGTTCATTAACCTCCTACATCGACAAATCGAACAAAATCGACATCAAAGTCCTAATCTAAGGCACATCTAAACATCATCAAATCTAATTGATTATCTTAAATTCTGCATCGGGGAATATTCCTAGTAATATTCCTAATTATCTTAATTATCTTTAATTTAATGATTATTTGGCGATAAATCACATTTATCCTAAGTTTGATTAATTGAATATTTTCATATTTAATTAATTAGATTTAATATTTGCCACTTAATTGTGTAATTAAATTTAATTCTATCTATTATTAATTGTATTATTTAATTTTGACAATAAATCAAAATTCTTATCTTTAATTGATTAAATTCTTATTTAATTAATTAAAGCATGTTGTCATTATTTAATAATATAATTTTTAATAAAAGTTTGGTAAAATAGTTAATTAACCCATAAATTAATTATTTTATTTCAAAAATCAGTTGAGTTGAGGATAAATCACTTTATTTATTTATTTAATTCTTAATTATTATGCATATTCAAAAGAAACAGTTAAACTCCAAATTAGAAAATCAATGCAAGTTATTGACTTTTTGGAAGTCAACATCCTTTTGGAGTTCAAAAAGCTAATCTAAACTCTAATTTGATTTAAAAAGCTGTTTTTGCATGTTTTTGCATGATTTTGAGAATTAACTATCTTTCATGATCAGATAACTCAAAAATCAAGTTGAGTTTATTTGAGTGATTTATGGCTTTTCCCATGCACCTCCAAAGCCCTGGATTTCTATAAATTAAGGCTTTAGCTCTTCACAAATCATCTCATATTTTGCACAATCACGCTGGAGAATTGGAATTGAAGAATCAAAGCTCTTGCGAATCGACATCTTTGTGAGATCAATCTTATTTTTGCATTCATATTACATATCATTGTTAGATTAGCATTGCATATCAATTTTCAATAGCATTCATAGCATATCAATTTCATATTAGCATTCTTATTGCATCATAAAATATCAAAAATATAGATCAAATTGCATTCAAATCCTTCATTTAGGTGTCGTCTAGGTCACTGATCTCGATAATAATCTGAGAACATTAATCTCACACCTATTAGAAGGCAGTAAATCGCTTGGTTAGATAGCTTTCAATTTTGCACGATTTTGATTATTGCTAACCTCTAATGTTTTACTGAGTGTTGTGTCTACAGATCAGGTACAATTTTCACACACACAAAAACTAGTATCATTCTTAAACTAAGGAGAAAAATAATCTCATGCCTACAAATAAATGAAAGTCTTCCTAGGGCTATAGCAAGGTAGAAGTTCAGAAGCATTATCTTTCCCTCTATTTAAAAAAATAAATTAAGATCCTTCTTATAGATGAAACATTGGAAATGAACAAAAACGGTTGTGAAATATGGAAGACATTCACCTTATAATAAGGTTAATATTGTCTTACATATGCAAAGTTATTTATCTTTCCAAAAGAAATACAACAAGAAACACTATATTGAGGTTCTAGAGACTGATCTCAACTTTAAAATAGCACCATTATTTCATATTGAAAGGGACAAGAATTCACTATAGAAATAATTGAATCTAATAAATATTTGATAGATGTTTATTTGCCTTGGAATGAGAATGATTCATACACCGGGAACAAGAAATTTAACAAAGAAGTAGAAGACAGTCTAATATATCATTATGAAAGTAGTTTATTTTTGCACATGATAGTTACATGTGTACTTAGTTCTATAGACGATGTCTATATGAAGGATAAAAAAAATAATGTATAGTTCTAGTTTATCTGCTCATAGTGTTTTAAATTGTACCTCATGCATTTTTTACAATTGAGCACTAGGCCTACTACATTTATGGAAAAATTCATGATTAAGATTTCAACATTTTAACATCGTGGATCTCAAAGGAAAATCATAATGACCCTTGGTCTAAATTTGGGATCAATTTGGTTGAACGACGACGTGTTACATGAACATCTACGTGGCATGCAAACCTCACAAAAAGATTTTGAATTCAAAAAGAGCATATTCCACATCAGATGACTTTTAATGTGTCACTTAGCTTGGACACATTTGAAATGACTACTCTCGCCCATTATGAGTAGAAACATTCCTCATTATTCATTCATTTGGCATAAGGAATCACTCTTGGCTTTCACTTTGACTCTCTTAGAAAAGCTTGTCAAAATCTACACACAATCTCACAGCAGCCGAGTCTTCTTTTATATGTTTTTAAGCTATCATCTCAAGAGAGGGGTCTTCACTGTGCAACACTTTCTTTCTCTCTTATCTCTCGCATTTACTGCTCTACAATATCATTTAATTTATCAAATCTATGAAAAAAATTATTATCTATTTGCATTTAATATCATGTAATAGGGGTTTTCCTCCATTAAAAATGTTTATTTCTATAGTGTCCTAAATTGTAAGCACCTTTAATTAGATGCTCAATTGGGACCCATTTTATTGTTTTCGAGATTTTGTGTCCATTATGCTTGATCTAGCAACCTACCTCTTTCATTTATGGCTTATTTTTCTTCTTGCTAACTCCCAATTTAAATTTGGGCATCCTCTTCTTAGAGGAAGAGGATACCCTAGGTGTATCTTCCTCAATGTTTGGCCCCAAATTTGAATTGGGGGCATGTCTTGAGGTTTTAGCAGGATTTCCAAATTTGTGTTGACCTCCTTCAAATTTTGACCTCTGAAATGTTGTGAGAGGTATAAAAGAAACCTATATCTCCTCCTTTGGACATAAGGCAAGTTGGAATTCAAGTTCTCTCCAATAATTTCACATTCAAGCATTCAAGATCAAGTTTTCAAGTATCCAAGGTATCTTTGAAAGCAATCTTCTCCATTGTAGTTAGCTTCTCTCCCATGATGGCCAAGTAGAGGATTTCTCAATCAAGTAAGAATGTCCTTTGTCCATCTACATGAATTCATCCATCTATTTTTCAAGGCAAGATCCTATCAAGCATAACAACATTGAAGATCTTTGAGGAGTATTCACAAATCTATGCATTTTTTAAAGACATTCTTGATTCTACTTCACATTTTAAGATTCAAAGTCAACATACAACTACATCTTCATGGACATCACGATCTAAATATTGGTTTATGGAGGTATATGCATTTACAAGGTAGATCTAATATTTACCTTACATTTACATGATTTCCTTTTATACAATTTCATTTCTATTTCAAGGTTGATTCCTCAACTGGGGTTCGACCATGACAAACCCCTTCAACCCAATATTTTCCCCATTTTTTATGTGGAGGAACAGGTGAAAAATGTGTCGGGAACAAATTCAATAAGTATAGGACAAGATAGACAATTTGAAAGTTGGATTGTCAGAAAGTACTAGGGATAGAATGGCTTAGGTGACCTCTTCCCAAGAATAAGATGCCCTAGGCAACATGTTCCCTACATATCAGCTTTAAACTAAAACCACAAGTTAGTACTGTTATCTGGTTGTTGTTTATAGTACTTACAAGTTACTATATATTTTTTACGAATTTGTACAATCTAAAACTTATCAATTTTGCATATCTTGTCCTCAACCTTGCATTAGCCAATTAATTTTCCCTCCAATAAATTCAATTATTACACAAATAGTGAAGGATCATTGCACCCACTTAGTGCTTAAGTCCTACTTGAGCTCAGTGTCTCATCTTCCTTTCAAGTGTGCAATAACAAAGAACTTGTTAGGTGTTCCACTGGGGAACTACTCTAGAACCCCTTGTTGTTTTCCTAACCATCCCCTTTTCTTAATGTAGAATTTCTATTACATAATTATTATCCTTTAATCTCATGTAATAGGGATTTTCCTCCATTAAGTGGGGTTTGTTCCTTTTATGTAATCATTTGTCATTTTATTCAAATCTCTCTATCTAGCTATCAATGGAGGTAGAAACAACGAAACGGTGGTTTGACTAAGGCAAACCCCTATACAACCCCAATATTTTTCTCTATCTCTATATGTGTAGGTGATGAATAGGTTTGTGGAGTGTGAGGAGCTTTCTGGAAGTAATTCTAAAACATTCTTGGATTGTGTCTATATGAACTACAACATGACGTATACATCCCTACAACTCACTGACATATGACGTAGAGACTCTCTCAGTTTCAAGGTAAAAGGTACATGTTTATGGCTTCTAGTTTTTATAATAAAAATACATTTATCTTTCTATATCACTAGGTTAATTCAATATTTTAGTTATATATCTAGTTAGAAATTCTTTTACTCAATTTATCTTCCTAGCTCACTGGAGCACTAGTAAAGTGAGATAGTGTTAGGCCATTTTCTCTTTGGGATCTCGACGTCCTAAGGTTGGAAAATACCTTACTTTATAGTTTAGTGAACCCAATTTTAATGCCTCGTATCAAATATTTTCCTTCAAGGATTTGATACCTTCACTAGGGTATTCTCAAAGGATGACTCTAATACGTTGGGGGGATGCTCTAGATAATTTCCTAGAGGTATCTACTCCTATCTAGAGTTCACTAAATGTGTTACACACCTAGACTTTCCCTCTCCTAAGGTTGAAAATTGCATGAACATTATTGTTGTCTCTACTACTCCCCAAAAGCATAGCCTAAGAGATTGGTCATCAAAACTACATTCCATTGGTGTCTTCTAATATGTTGACATCTGCTCCCTTGGTATCCTCTAAGCTAGAAGTCCACGAGAAAGTTGTCCCAAAGGAAGAATCTTCAAAGAAATGGGACCCTTCAAAAGAGGATACTCTTAAAGTAAATTGTCTTAAGTCTGCCCTTACTGACTCATCTTTCAAATTATCTCCATCTAACATCAATGTATGTTTGAGTGACAATTGGAGAATCTTAGATATTACCGATTCTCATAGTGGTGAATACAAGGCACACTCGATCCACCTAAAAATTCTTAAAATCTTATTTTCCTTAACTAAAAATGATGATCATGCTTCTACAAAACTAGGTGATACTTTCCATGTTGATCGAATATTTTCTATATCAATCTCCCAATTTCTATAGAAATTATTCTATGGGCCACGATATGATTTGGTTTCTAAATATGGCTATGATGGTAGAGGTTGCAAACCTAATGAGGAAGGTATTCGAGTTCTTATGGAGCGTGAACTTTGCCACTACAACACAAGGCTTAGTTATTGTACCACTAACCAGAAGGTGAAACCATGCTTGAATGTCAACATGATTTTTATTGAGCCTCCTTCTCTTGAGATAGGTCACCAATGAAGTTTTGTACTTTATATGAACAAAATGAGGACATTGTAGCTAAAGCCATCATGAACTATAAACAAGAGCTAGGTGTCCCTCTATGATTGGGTAATAATTTTTTATAGAGTACTAACCTACCCATAAGATCATGTTTCCCATCCTCCATCAAACTACATTGGTTGCTAACAAAGGACATTCAGCCGCATAGAGTTAATGCTCTAAATGTTGTAAGGAAAAGGTTCATGCCATATTTTTTAGAGAACATTTATAAGCTTTTATATCTATTTTGATCATATGATTCTCATACTCCTATATAATAGGATCATCCTCATAGATTAGTTGTCATATGCTATGTTGTTTCCACAAGTTTAAATGTCACACACTATTAGAGGGTTGGGGAATTTATTGGTTATAGGCCTTGCATGCATTCTTATAACTTCATATTATTCTAATATCTTTAGAATTGGAACATATCTCAAATATGATTGTAATATAAAGTTTATGCATTTTCCTTTTATGTAGAAATTTGAGAGAATAACTCTACTTCGAGAGTCCACTCTTCCTCCAAGTTTGTCAATACACCTCCTCTAATTATGTTAGAACCAGTCCCTCTTTTATTGTACAAAAGAAACTGAACCAAATGTGAATATATTAAATGTGAAAATGACAAATATATTACAATTTTACTAAGATTGTATTAGACTACTATAAAATAAACATCATTTTGAAAACAAAAACAGTGTATCGACAAATAGAATGGTGCACATGTAGAGCTAAAAACAAAATATTAATTTTTAAATAGATATTACGTTGATTTGCAATGACTTATAATGTCATTCATTTATGCAAACAACTTTTCAAGCTAAAAGCCAATATTATTTATTAATTAATCCCTTTATCTTATTTATTATCAAAATGAAGTTATATTGTCATATTACTATTGAGATTCAACTGTGTAGTTTTTTAGTCAAACTCATTGACCCAAAAACTAAGCTATATACTAAACTAAAGATATAATAACTCATAACACTTAATAATTCATCTTTTTATTTTTTTGATATGATTATAATATAATTTCCAAACTAAAAGCCAAAGATAATAAGTTAGAGCAAGCATGCGAAGACTATGGTTTTCCCTTTTTCATACCCAATGTACTCAATTCCACTATAGCATACACAATACAAATAATATCCTTTAATGATATAAAAGTGAATTATTGACGACAACTAACATTGGTGTTATAATGGATATGACTTGCAACTTGGTCCTTTTGAAAAAGTTGGAGACATAGAAGAGTAAAAACAACTAAAACCCTAGGCACCTGGTCTACGACCAAGGATTTTTTGTAGTTGCAAACTCAAAACTTCCCTGTTCCACCCATGACTATAGAGAATAGGGACAATATTTTGAGCAAAAATAATTCTAGGTGGCTCAAGCACACATGATCTTGAATATCAAGGTGTTAAACATGATAAAGAAACCTAGAGTGCATGGACTTCCAAAAAGTGAAAAGTCTAAAACCATTATTCAAATAGATTTATGTATTACTCAAGTGTCATATGAACTAACAATTATGGCCTTTGTGGAGACACAATCATCAAGCCTTGTACCCATCAAGTCTACACAATTGTGCTAGAACACCCATATCACTTGTCCCAAAAGTTGTGTAGTGTGAAACCAAGACAACCCAACTAAGAATGCACAAAGTATAAAGTCTTCTAAAGCCCCAATCCCATAGAACACAAAATGTAAAATGGTTTCATTAGAAATCCATATTGATATTAATGAAGTTATTTTTAATAGTCCTTTTTTTTCATCATAGACATCCCCTTTGAACAATACTTTTTAAAATAGAACCATAACAATTGAGAACCAAATAGGAGTAGAGAAAAATTGAAGGGGATCAATAAAGTGTACATGCTTTCATAATCCCATACCATGCCCAATCCACCTTTACAATATGGTACATGGATTATTCATTGTCAAATTTGACATTCCAAGCTTGGAACCTTATGTTGGTTTCCCAATACGAGCAATAGAATTTGTATCGGACCATCAAAGTTGCATCTCATGTATATTGACATCTAGCCCATTCTTCACTCTTTTGTGCTCAAGAATTGCCACCGGATTATTCTTATGCGCATTCTAGAAATCATCTAGACATGTTTTCAAATTTGAAAACCTTTTGTGTACCATGGTAGAAGTTATGTCAAACTGACAAGCAAAGTTTCCTTTATTATATTGCTACCTCAAGAAAAAGGTAGTAGATCCCGCTCATAGCTTAGATTCTCTTCAACCAATGTTGTCCAACCACAATCAACTAGTATTTGAGGAATGAATTTGAAGAGTTACATTTGTGCCTTCAATTTTGTAAATTGCAACATACACACAATACTTTTCTATGAAATTATGGTGTTCTTTTTCTACAACCTGTGAGGCCTCACCCCAAACCCGTCATAGATTTTCCAATTACCATTTTGATAGACCTAGTAATTGGCTTTATGTTTTGGTGAATTAGGAGGTTTTACCCTTTTGATAGGGATTTGATTATATTAGATGATGATAATTTATAATTTACGACACTTTTCATACTCACGATGTTGACCCTATGATACATTATGATGATTGATTTAGATGAATGGTGAGATGTTTCAATTTGGGTACACATGTTGATACGAGTTGTTCAGGAAAACTATAATCGAGATTGGAATTAGGTCGAGATGTAGAATTCTTTAAAGGTTAAAGGATAGGTGATCAAATATTTTGTTGAGTTTCAGGACATTGTTGTAACTATTACTTGAGGAATTGGTTACTTGATTTTATGCCATTTGGATGTTTTTAGAATTGATAAAATTACTGTTTATGTAATTTAGATAAAACTACATCATGATTTATATAAGATCTGGAATGATTAGTGTGACGTGTGAGTTAATGAGTTCATGTTCTTATGATTTAGTTTATGTATGTTCATTTGTAAGTCAAGGATTAAAATTTATGATGATGATTATATTATGTAGATTATATTTTGATGCAGATTAGAACCTAGGACATAATGTTGATTTTGGCTATACATGCTTAGATATGTGACTAGATGTGATTATTTCATGAATGATGCTGTGAGTTAGGAAATTGTATGGATAATACGTCATGATGATTATGAAGATACTATGTTTAAACATTACTGAATGGAAATTGTAATTAGAAATTGAATTCTGCATATTGATTAGTGTTGCCAATTATGAATTGTATATATATATCTGCATGTGATTTATTGCCTTGGACTACTGATACTCGAGGTTAGTGTGTAGGAAAGAGAACCATGAAAATTTTCAGAGAATCAAGGTTAAACACATGTGAATTGAATAAAGTCAAGGTTAATCTGATTAAGAAATTTAAACCTCATTGTAATGTGATCTTGTTTGTAAACGTGATTTGTATGTGTGTTAATAGTTGAATTCATGTTGTTCATTAGGACATGTCATTGCAAATGTAATGTGTATTTTGTTGGTGTCACTTGACACTTGTATTGTACATGTGGAAGGTGAAATGTCAAATTAGGGCTTGGGCAAGAATCACCTAACCTTATAAGATATTATATTAGTCCCACTTGCATGTAGATGTCTTGTAGGGATCACATAAGTTGGAACTCGGATTTGGACTTTAGGGGTACTTTAGAGGGGTCAAAAGTGACCCTATGGTGTAGTTTTGGCCTAAATTAGCTAACCCTAGGTGGGTACCTTGGGTTGGGGGCTAGATTTTACCTATGGGGAAGCCTAGATCATCATTATGGACCTCCAAAAAGGCTACTTTTCAAAAGTGGCGAAAATGGAGGTGGCCACATGCATTCTAACTTGTCCCACACTCCTTGCTAAACCCACAATTAAGAGGGGGGGACAAGAGGGAAGACCAAGGACTTGGTGTCATGTCTCATTTAATGCTAGATGTTGAGTACATTTTTGGAGGTCTTTTTAGAGGGTTGGGAGAGACTTAGTGGGTGTTCACCCACTCTCTAACTTTAGAGACAATTAGGGTTGGAAAAAAGAAGAGGACAAAGGATAAGGAGCTCTACTCAACTATCTCTTGCCATTTTGCTTTGGACAAAGGTTGGTGATTTTTGCCATGGAAGAATGCTTATTGCATCTCATTTTGATGTTTGTAGTGTAGAAAGAATATGTGAGATCTTGTATGCAATGTTTCTCTGTGAATCTCTTCATTTTTGTGTTGGGTATGGGATTGCTTATGGATTTTGTATCATTTCTTGTTCTTTGTTTTGGGAATGTTGTTCATGGGAGTTAAGGCATTACTCACCCTTTGGCAAGGGAAAAAGTGGCCTTGGGTGAAGGGGTTAGTTGGGCTCTCCATTGTAGTGAGAGTCTCTTCTCGTGGAGAAGAGGGAAAATTTCATAGAGTATGGGCTCCATGAAGTCATTTTTGTATTCTTTGCATCTTGAGGATGCTAATGAGGAAAGCTTGTGTATGGAAAATGGATAATGTAGCCTTTGAAAGGCATGGAAATACTCTTGTTGGAAATGTAATATGTTTGGCATTCTCCTCCTTGGAAAAGCCCACCTTCACCCTACTTCGATGGATTTGGAAAACTCATTTGTGAAGCCTTGGTTGGGAGTTCTTTGTAGTTTGTTCAATCATGTATTTTGTGAGCTTTGTGTTTGTATGTACCTGTTTGGCCTTGATTCTCCAAGCTCGAGGGTGGTCTCCTTGAGACCTTGGTTGGGAGGTGAGCTTCCCATGGTTCTCCCTTTTTTATTGTAGGTTGAAGGCCATGTTCTTGCAAGTGATAGAGCTTTGGAAGAGTTTCATTTTAGTGTTTTGTGAAAGCAAAATGTATTATGTTGTTACTTTGATAGCATTTCAAGACATGAAATTGTGATACATGTATCAAGATGTATATAAAAATGTTATTGTTATTGTAAAATGGATTCAATGTTGAAATGGAAATATTGTAACTTAGTTCTTGAAATACAAAGTTTCATGTATAAATTTCATATTGGGAATTTAATTTATGTTGCAATTGTTCCTTGTTGTATTGAGTTGCTTCAATAGCATGTTGTTGTTGTAAAAAAATGAATTTTCATACCATGTTGAAAGGAATAGGAAGTTAAAATTTTAGAAGTTTAAGTTGATTCTTTTGGTATCAAATTAATGTTAAATCATAGCTTGGTCCTATTGATTTTTAGAAGAGATACACCCTATTTTATATGTGCAAACTAAATAAATATATATATATACCTCTTGACAACAAGAAAAAAAAAAGAACAAAAAGAAACAAGTCAAAAGTCTAAGAAAATGGTAAAATGGAGACCTATAGGTCTCTGGAAAATGTATGGGAAAAATTCTCATACATTTTCCCCTTACCACAGTCATTAAACTATCATTTAATCTCCCACTTGCTTTAAAAATATATATATAATAATGTTATGTTAGAAATATGTATATATTTACATTAGCATATTTAAGGACATAGGTTTGAGGGTGGGACCCACCTGGGTCGCCACCCAAGAAACCTCAAAAGGCTCCTTTCAAATAAAAGTAATATATATATAAAAAAAGCCCACAAAAAAGGTTAAATTAAATATTATTAAAAAAAATTTAAAAAATTGCACTAACCTTTTTCCATGTCGGTTGATTGAATTTATTTAAATTTAAAAAATATATAATATATATTGGGGAGTGCCACGGGCCCCACACCCCACGTCCGTGAGGCACGTCTCGAATGTGCTGCCCACGGCAACGAGCCCTGAGCTTGGCAGGGTACTACGTTGGTAGCGTGGTACACTGCCTAGTGTTGGCAGCGCGGTACACTGCCAAGGGCAGGGTACCACGCTGATAGCGTGGGCCCCGCCTAGTCCATAGGGACTTTAAACGTAGGAAAAGAATTTGTTTTTTTTCTTTATTTAATTATTAATTAATGTCTTATTTATTTGGTTATTAATTAATTTATTTATTTATTTATTAGTTGATTTATTTATTAATTAATATTTTAATTTACTTCCTTAGTCGATTATTTTGTTTAACTTAAATTTATTAATTTTAGTTAATAGCTAATTAATGAGGTTGTAATAAATGTGTCTAGTCGATTTAGATTTTAATGTTAAATTTGCTTAAATCTTATTAGTAAGCTATAATGAATGCATTTGGGATTTTACCCTCCAATTGTATTAATCGGTAATGTACAATATTAGTTAAATAAGTATGTTAGCATTATTTTACTTCGAGTTGTTATAAATTTTGTATTATATTCGAAACACATAACTTAAACTTAGAAACATGAAGATTAATATATCTACTAAGTTAAATTCCCGGACCCTATCGGATTGGCTAATGCCTACCTGATCCGACCCAAGATGAACATTAACAAGTTAATAAACCTATTAATTAACCACACCTTTTACCCAAATATTTGTATTTGGATTCTTGTATGGAAGAAATTATCTTCTTAATCTCTTTTACGAATAAACATATATGGAGGGTAATTATTGTTGGGCAGGTCATCAATTAGTGTATTTAATTTAGATAGTTAATTTAAGTCAATGTATTTAGTATGCTCAATTGGGTTGGATACTTGTTTTGTTTTATAGTGTTCATAGTCTAGTTAATTTAGTTCACTTTGAATACGTAATTTAATTTATTGGAATTTTTTTTTACTTGATCAAGTAGATTAAATCAACTAATGTACAAAATTGATCCTTCTATGTACGTTATGCTCCTCTTATATAAGATAATCATACTAAGTCTTATACTGTTCGGATATTATTTTGAATCCTCTATGAAACCTAGTAAACATCGCCTAAGGATGAATATAAATCTAGATCCGTGCATTCAAAACTCATTCACAAACTTTTGTTATGCAACACTCATGTGTCCTATAGAGTTAGAGATTGCTCGGAGCACTAGTATTGCATACGTCGTACTTGCTTTTGAATGCATACTCTATTTATTTTGCACACACATGATGGTCGACTTGTCATCGTCTTCAAACAAGCTTTTAGTAGCAAGTATCTTTGGAGGGATCAAACATATTAAGAGTTAATGCTACAAATAACTTCACTCTAGATTATGGTCGGTCCATCTATAGTGGTCCTATCCTCGAACCTTTGAACATTATTATTACTCAACAATTAGACTTTAAAAAAAAAAAAAATTGTTGTGTTTTTGTGCGTTATATTTTAAGCATGACACAACCATAGCAGCTACCACAATGTCTCCGAATAAATGGCAATCATAGAGTACTTGAACATTGATAATTGTAATGTGATCATTATGAGGTAAAAAGACTTTGATAGTGTATGTATTGATTTTAGTATTCACCATGCAGACCTAAATTATAGACCATTAAGTCTTGTTAAAAGAATCTTAACATGTGTACTTATACGAGTTGGAAGCGTCACTTATTTTCCATTATTTTGAATTTGCCAACATTTTATTTTACTGTTGCCAAAGCATTTGAATGCTGCTATAATTTACCATAAAGGTAGCCTTCTTAAACGTCATGACCTAGTTCCTTTAATTAAAGTGTCATCTTCTAATATAATTGAATGATGTTAGGTTTGACTACTTTGTGGTAAATATATTGTTTTTGAGGGAAGAATATATAATTTTCTCCAACATATGTTGGAACAGCCAAATTGATACACTTCTACATATAACATGTTTGGCTTGTTTTACTAAACGAGAACATGATCCAAAACTTTAACTAAACTTCAATCTTCCAATGTTCTTCTAATGGATGATCATTTTCCAACCACTGAAATTCAGTGGTCTCACAATAATACCAAAGACAACCCTTCTTACATAAGGAAGGCTTAAGAAGAAATCTGAAAATATACATCATTTGGATTCTGCATCGTTTGGTTCAATTTGTGTTCTTAAGTATGATCTGCGGGTCATTTGATCCTAAATATGGATCCTGTGCATGAAAAACAGAATCCAACTTATCATAGCATGGAATATGGTCATTGTGAGTACCTATTCATATGGACCATGAGGTAAAAATGTCTATTGAAAAACTAAGATGGGTAATGAATGGAAGAAAATGAACCAGATATAGGCTCTTAATTCTTTCAAGAAAGGGTTGACTTCAATATCAACCCGAAATTAATGAATTGATCTTCAAACCTTTAGCTACAACAAATAAAGAGTAATATGGTGAATGAGATGGAAGAGCAATACAATATATCTGAATCTTGCTTGGTATATGAAAATAAATACCAGTTTCTATTATAAACATCATGATTACACAACATAGTTTAAGCACCTAGGGAGATGACTAAGTAAGTAATTGTGGTCCAGGATCTGTAAAAGTTCGAATGTGATCATGAATGTAAGGTCTCGACATTTGCATGTCTCTTGTAGCGTTAGTCCTGGATTTTGCATATGGAGCTTCCCGCACTGCGTTCAAAAATTTATAAATCAGATTTTTAATAGAAATGGTCTGTATAGCTTATTAGTAGAATATTTAGCTTGCTACGGTTTGTACAACTTACAGGCAAGTCGTTGTGCACGAAGAATGTTTTGCCTTCTTTTCCACATGCAGACTCCACATACAAGAGTAAAGATTGCTGAGAATATAACTCCTAGAGCTATCCCAACTTTAGATCCTGCTGACAGATGGGGGCCACATGATCGGAGTCCAGGAACGCCACAAAGGCCTGCATTTTCTGCAAAACTGCATGTGCAAGTATGCTGCAAAATTTACTGCTAATTCTAATTAAAGAAAAATGAATCTTAAATCCTTATGATTTTCATCCAGGGTGCCTCAACTTTCAATATGAACTTTATACTACTAGAAACATTAAAACTAACCAGGAGAATAACAAGCACATTAGTCTATAGTCGTCATGAGTTTTCTACAGTCCATGAAGTAGTGTGTATGATTGCTTTTGGAATTAAATGTGTAAATTTTTCAATGAACATTTTGGATCACTCTCAGTAATCCATCATTAGGAAGAGGACAGAGAAGGATTGAATTGTAGAGGTAGGAGGGAGGAAGTGATGTAAATACTGGGAAACAAAACATAGGGACGAGGAAAAAAGGGGTAAAGAAGTATGGATCCGAGGAATAGCTTTACTTAATGGAGATAAATGTTACATATTAATAAAGTAATCTAGTAAATAACAAATTTAGATTACTTCAAATTAAAATGACAAGATGATGTAAATAAATACATCTAATATATATGAAAATTATATGAATATAAAAGAATGGTTATATATTGACATGTACATACACCATTCTTTTATATTTGTATAATTTTCAGAGTGCTTTATTTTGGTCTTCTTGTCATTTTAATTCTTAGTGAATAACCTAAATTTATTATTTACTAGTTTACTATGGTGATATGAACTATTTATCACTATTTGATTAAGCTGTTTTTTTGGATCTGTATTGCTTTATCCCCTTTTTTCCTCGTCCTGTGCTTCGTTTCCCACTCCTTACATCACTTCCTCTCTCCTACCTCTTCTTAAGGTTGTTTCTCCAATTGACTCCTTTAGTCTCCACTTTCTGATGATAGATCCTACGTGATTGAAATATATTTACAGTTAAATCCGAAAGCATTCATACACACATTTTTCTCTAATAGAAATAACCAAAACAAAATGATTATTTATGAGAACTGAGATAATCGTTTGAATGAGTTCAACATGGAAAATGGGAGCAGAGAGCTTATACGCAGTTAACAAATTGCAGATGAGAACAGATTTTAGGTCTCATTTTTTGTGGCTATGAACAAATTACTCACTTTCCACACCATTTAAATGAATTAATGAATAAAATAAGTTAATAGAAGCATGAGCATACGTTTGGTAGTCAATCAAGATATATAAAATAAACCAAATTAGAGTTTAAAAAGCTGTAGATGTACAAAGAGACAAATGAATTGAAATAGTTTACAGAATAATTATTACTAAGCTTAACTTTCAATTTCTTATATTCTTCTTGTTTGTGGTCTTATGCTTTGTTTCAAACCTGCTGATCAGGATTGGTCATGGACATAAGGATGAGCTACAAAGACTTAAGGATCAGATACAGAATGTAATGACCCCTTTCCGAAATAGGATTTAATAATAAATAATAACATTAAAATATAAAAATATTATCATAAAATTAAAATTAAAATACAAAAGAATTAAATTAAAATTCAATTAAGTTTAATGAATGGTCAGAAGGCATGAAATGAAAAGATGTGACTACCTCAAACATGAGATATAAAAGGGAGGAGAATTTCATTTCCAAGGGGGACAAGGAGAAGAGAAGAAAGAAGGGAGCATGGGAACTAAGGAAGGAGTAATGGAAGAAGATTGGAATGGGAAGAATTGATGAAGGGTTGTGACTCTTTCAAAAGGCATAAAGGATGAGGGGTTGTGATTCTTTCAAAAGGAATAGTTATGAAAGGTTGTGACTCTCAAAGGGCATAAACAATGAAGGGTTGTGACTCTCCTATCATGAAGATATAAATAGGAGAGAAAGTCATTTGTTTAAGGCATGGAAGAAGCGATCATCATAAGGAAGGTAATCATAGCAAGTTCTATTCTGAGGTAATCATAGTAATTTCTATTATGAGGTAATAAGGAAGGTAATCACAGTTCTGATCTGAATAAAGAGGGCATAGGAATTAAGGATTAATGGAAGAAAAAGAAGGAAGTAACTTTCAAAGGGGGCAGCAATGATGGAGGGTTGTGACCCTTTTGAAGGGTGGTAATTGTGAAAGGGTGTGACTGTTGAATAGGGCAGACATGGTGAAAAGGTGTGACCCTTCCTCACAAAAGGTATAAAGTGGGAAGAAGGATCAATGGGGGACTGAAAACTTATCTCTTCTTTTAAATTTTAATCCATAAGGATCAATATTTAATAAGAGGAGAATAAGACATTCAATCAATCAGAATAAGAGATAAATATATGAATATAAGAAACAGATCAGACTGATATAAAGCAAACAGCAGACTTATATACTGATATAATGCATAATGATTAGGATGACTACAATTGGTCTCTCATCTGTTAGGAAGTAGAATATTATACATTGCTACTGTTATATGTATATATTCCATAATACAAGAGATATTAGTATACTCAAAGCCTAATCTTTAATCACTTGCTATAGTGCCTTGAGAGGATAGGTTGGTGTTGTGTAGGGAGAGGTGGAGTAAATCCTCACAAGGTAGGTGACTCCCAAGATAGGATGCAGACAGGGTCCTGAAGCCTTGAGGGAACCTACTTGTAAATTGGTGTCAAGTGTCCTATTAGGGTTGATGTTAAGGAGAGAAGTAAGGAACTGGGGCTTAAGTATGTTAACTGTCAAATGTATTATGAATAATTCATTGTTTCTTAATTCAATTCAATAAATCCATAGTGATATATATTAATCATTTGGAATTGACAGCTTCCTAGCAGGGAACATTACAAAGACTAGCACAATCCCAATTGCCATTTCCAAGCACAATCCAAACCCTAGCTGGGAATTTTAGGGTAAATCAAGTAAGTCCCAATAGGGGACATTGCAAATGGTATCAGAGCTTTGATCCTGCCATCCTGTAGAGTAAAGATGATTCAATAAATGTGTTCTAGCCAATAAGAAGGGGTCTAACAAGGCGTGTATGATTTGTGTCTGCATGTGCTCGTGTATATTTCATATTTTCAAGTGTGCTCCATCTGTGGTTCTACTTTGGTTGATTTAGAATAATAGAATAACTAGAGTGAATGCAAAGATATGAATTTATTGGCAAAAGTTGGCCAATCCAAATCAGTTTGGAAGTCATTACAAGATGGCCTTGATCCTTGTCTCTAGAAGATGAGAGCAAACATGTCTTAAAATTGCAAACCTTGCAAATTCTCAATGCATTGGTTAATATTAGAGTTGTGCAGCAGAAGCTACTCATATTGAAATATTTGTATAAAAATTGACATTGCTTGAGGGAAAGCAATTTTGGAAAGGGCGGACTATAATGTCCCCTTTCTAAAATAGGGTTTAATAATAAATAATAATATTAAAATATAAAATAATATAAATAAAAGTTAGATTAAAATATAAAAGAATTAAATTAAAATAAATTAAGTTCAATGAATGGTCAAAAGGCATGAAATGAAAAGATGTGACTCCCTCAAACATGAGATATAAAAGGGAGAAGAGAATTTTATTTGGAAGGGGGGACAAGGAGAAAAAATGGAAGGGGGGACAAGGAGAAAAAAAAAAAGAAGGGACCATGGGATCTAAGGAAGGAGTAATGCAAGAAGATTGGAATGGGAAGAATTGATGAAGGGTTGTGCCTCTTTCAAAAGGGGTAGTTATGAAACATTGTGACTCTTTCAAAGGGCATACAGGATGAAGGATTGTGACTCTTTCAAAGGGAATAGTTATGAAAGGTTGTGACTCTCTCAAAGGGCATAAAGGATGAAGGGTTGTGACTCTCTTGAAAGGTTGTAATAGCGAAAGGTTGTGACTCTCCCATCATGAAGATATAAATAGGAGGGAAAGTCATTTGTTTAAGGCATGGAAGAAGGGATCACCATAAGGAAGGTAATCATAGTAATTTCTATTATGAGATATAAGACAGCTCTGATCTGCATAAAGAGAGCATAGGAATTAATGAAGGATTAATGGAAGAAAAAGGAGGAAGTAACTTCCAAAGGGGCAGCAATGATGGAGGGTTGTAACCCTTTCGAAGGGTGGTAATTGTGAAAGGGTGTGACCATTGAAAAGGGCAGACATGGTGAAGAGGTGTGATCCTTCCTCACAAAAGATATAAAGTGGGGAGAAGGATCAAAGGGGAATTGGAAACTTATCTCTTCTGTTACTCCATAAGGATCGATATTTAATAAGAAGAGAATAAGACATTCAATCAATCAGATTAAGAGATACACATCTGGATATAAGCAACAGATCAGACTGCTATAAGGCAAACAGCAGACTTATATACTGATGTAATGCATAATGATTAGGTTGACTATGATTGGTCTCTCATGCGCTAGGAAGTAGAATATTACACGTTGCTACTGTTATATATATATTCCATAATATAGGAGATATCATTGTACTCATAGCCTAATCTTGAATCACTTGCTATAGCCCCTTAAGACATTAGGTTGGTGTTGT
This sequence comes from Chamaecyparis obtusa, assembly GCA_027943335.1. Lineage (NCBI taxonomy): Eukaryota > Viridiplantae > Streptophyta > Pinopsida > Cupressales > Cupressaceae > Chamaecyparis > Chamaecyparis obtusa. Next base: position 303,816 of record BSBK01008763.1, read on the forward strand.
GTAGGAAGAGGCGGAGTAAATCCTCACAAGGTAGGTGACTCCCAAGATGGGATACAGATGGGGTTCTGAAGCCTAATGCCTTGAGGGAGCCTACTTGTAAATTGGTGCCAAGCACCCTACAAGTAAATCCCCAGCCTCCTTAGGGTTGATGTTTAGGAGAGAAGAAAAGAATTGGGGCTTAAGTATGTTAACTATCAAATGTGTTACGAATAATTCATTGTTTCTTAATTCAATTCGATTTAAATGCATAGTGATGTATGTTAGTCATTGGGAATTGGCAGCCTCCTAGCAGGGAACATTACAGAGACTAAGTAAATTGTCGTTTCCAAGCACAATCCAAACACTAGTTGGGAATTTTAGGCCCTTAGAGTAACTCAAGCAAGTCCCAATAGGGGACATTGCACAGAACATACTCATCACATTGATGATACAGTTGAAATCCATGGCTGGTATGGTGCCATTTTCCAAGTTTGGGAACCAAGCTGTTGATTCCATCAGGATATGAAAGAAGCATACAGCACTCTTCATCTATTAGAACACAAGAGCTTGTGGCATTGTAGGGGCTAGAACTAAGAAAACTAAGGAATAGGTGAATATTTTCTGCTATGGAGCTTGAGAAGCTATATGTTGCTTTTAAGTTTTACAAGATTCATGTTCAAAGGACAGTTTTATGAAGATGAAACCTTGATTTAAAAGTTTCCAAAAATGATAACATTTTGTGCATCACAAGTGCCTCAGAAAATATATAATTGATGGTGCAAGCCCCATTTTGGCTTCAGCCGCTCGATAAGAGTCTTCAAGAAGACTTCAAATATTGCATTCAGTAGAGATAAACATATGGTCAGGTGTTTGCCTGCAGTCTGTGAAACAGATTATTCCCTAGAAAACATCTTGTCATAATTGCCTGCCAGAGTAACTGCATCATTAGTACAAAGACATCCCAGATGAGATGAAAGTGAACATGGTTGGGACTTTTGGAATCATGCACATATTGGAGCAGAATTTTCTAATTTTCAGGAATTTTGGTTGTTATCAAGCTCCCACATCGTACTACTATTTCAATCACAGTTCAAAAACTTGGAATGTTCTCACTGAATTCTTAACTTTCTGCCGTAGACAAGTAGCTTGCTTCCAAATCATGAGCCTAGCCTGCTGCGGATATTCACAAATCATTGAGCAAGTCTCTGACAAGACTTGCTTGGACTTAACAAGTTGTACGAGAAACTCAGCTGCTGAAAAAACAAAGTCCAACCTTGCTTAAAACCCTCTTCGTTCCTTTCAACCTTAGATCATTTTCATTCTCAGCAATCTGAACTACAGCTGCATGAAGTGATTGTAGACTTATTGGAGTGCATATGAAGGATTTAATGATCGGAGTACATTTGGATGGGTTTTTTTGGTTCTCTTCTTTTTTACCTTTCATATTTCATAATTCAAAAGAATCAAGACCCTGGTCGCATGCTACTGTTCTTTCATTTTTTTTTCACAATTTCTAGAATGGATTGAAAGCACCCTACATGAGAACATGGAACATTGGGTGCAATTGAGGGCACAATGAAATGCAATTATTGTGGGTGCACCATGAGAGGAGGTATCAATCATTAAAATAAAACCTTGCTTGAATTGCTAGACAAGATGCCAAGTTGTGCACCCAAGTGCAAGAGGAAGTGCAATAAGAAATAAATGGCATACATTACAGGCACAAGAAGAAAATTGAAAGGAAGAGAACAAGGGAAGTTGCATTAATGATGAATTCCACAATTTCCCTTGATTCCTTGGGAGATCCTCTTGTAATGCCCCTAGTTGAACCCTGATGCACGTTCCTTTGTCACGTTGGAAGGTGTGTATCCAATCTAGATGGTGGGGCCAATTGTCACATAACACAAGGGGCTAGCTTACGTTGGCACTCTAGTGGAATGAAAATCCAACTATTAATGTAAGTGAGCACCATTCACGAGCAGTTCAAGCTTCTGGCGTAGTAGAGGCCTTGCTTGGTATCAGAGTTGAGGTCCTGGGGTTGAGCCCTACAAAGTCTGGTAAGCCTATAATGCCCCTAGTTGAACACCAACAAGCATTCCTCTGATGTGCTAGCGGATTTGTACCCAATCCAAATGATGGGGCCAATTGCCACTTAATTACAAGGAGGTTAGCCTACGTTGGAACAAGCACCCCACTCCTAATATCAATGGATGCCATTCAACATTAGCCTAGGCTTTTCATGTAGTGATTACTTGTAATGTAACTATTGGATGAAAACCCAATATGTTTTGATCGTACGTGGGGGTGGCAAGCATTTACCCAATACAAATGATGGGGCTAGTTGCCACATTTTCATGAGGGACTTGGCCTATGTTATCACTTGGGTGGGACGAAAACCCCTCTTCATGTTGGTGAATGTCATTCACCATCAGTCCATGCTTTTAGCACAATGATTGTTGTACACACCTAAAAATGTCACTTTCACCTAATCACCTTATTGCATCTCATTGCATTGCCTAATTCATTCATCTCACCTAGATCGCCTAATCATCACCTAGGCCCTAGTTTCATCTAATTCACTTAATCTTCCTATCACCTAGTACACATGACACTACCTTATCACCTAACACCCAATAAAATAATTAATCCCCAAGTTCTTTAATGTTATCAATCAATTTATCCTTTTCATCCTCTTTAATTTATTTTTTAAAATTATTTAATTAGCTAATATTTCCTCTACAATCAAATAAATTAATTTTTCTATTCTTATTTCTTCTAAAAATAAATAAAATCAAAAAATTTATTTATTTTACAATCTTGCACATAATTAAATAAGTTATTTATTCAAATTCTATTGATAATTTTCCATACATCATCCCATACGGTTAAGTGGTGGCGTTGTCACCAAGGTTCAAACCTACACTAAGATTTTATGATCGCAAGTTGTGCCTTTGTTGATCCAACATGCTCATTGGTTTAAACCTCAACGTTGTTGTGCCACTACTAGGCCACCATGCTCAAGTTTGGTTTTTTGTGCATTTATGTTGAGGATGAGGTCCCCCATTTGTGGCTTCACCTAGCGTGGGCCAAGCTAAAAATCCTTGCATTCACAAATCAAAAAAAATCTCCATGCACATCCATTTCATTAGCTCACTCAGTCACTCAAAATTTACTCATCAAACAAACCCATTTCATTCATCCATGTCATCAATTAACTCATTGATTTAGCTTTCCATAGGGACATATGCCACATGCACATTAATCGTGTCCTTCAATCATTCTCATCCATTGATTCATCTAATCGATCTCTAATATCATTTGAAATCTACAAATCAACCATCTTTGAACACATGAATCTCTTCACAACTTCAAAGCATTCATCAAGTATCAAACCCATATTCATTTCATATCCAAAGAATGATATCATCATGCTGATGAATTGAGCAGCCAACATATCAAATTGTTGAAGCATATTAGCGATATGTGGTCTTTAGAAGGTAACATTGGTTTTTGTTTTGTTTAATACATTAATCTCATGCTTTATTGACTATTTGTTGAGTGTGAAATTAAGTACTTTGATTGTATTGTCCTTATTTTGCTATTTCATATTTCATCATCCATATTTACCTTTCTTTTGTAATGTTCTTGTTGGACGAAAACCCAATGTGCTATGGATTTCTGTTGAGCGTGTACCTAGGGTTGGGACTAGCCCACAATCAAGCAACCAGGTATCCACGAGGGGATTTGCCTACAATGACACTCCGATGAGGCAAAAACCTCACCCTTAACACCGATGGGTATTAGAGAACCAGAACCCTACAAAGCATGGTGGTTTGTAACGTCCCTACTAGACAAAAACCCACTATGCTATGGTGGTGTGGATTCCTGTTGGGTGTGTACCTAAGACTCACCCACAATGAGATAACCACGTGTCCACAATGGGTTACCCTACAATGGTGGTCTAGAGGGACAAAAACCTCACCCTTAACATTGGCGGGTGCCATTCACCATTGATTTGAGCTTTTGGCTTAGTGGTCACTTAGCAAGGCAAGAACCATGTCAAAAGCTCTCACTAATGGTGAATGGCATCCACCAATGTTAAGAATGGGGTTTTCATCTCACCAGAGTGTCAACATAGACCAACCCCCTCATGGACATGTGGCGACTAACCCAACCATTTTGATTGAATAAATGCTTGCCAGCACAACAAAGGAAAATATGTTGGGGTTTAGCCAAGGGCATTACAAGCCCACCAGTCACTGCAAGGCTTGACCTTGAGACCTCAACTCTAATACCAAGCAAGGCAACCACTATGTCATAAATATGAAATTATGGTGAATGGTAACCACTGGCATCAAGAGTGGCATTTCATCCCACCCGAGAGCCAACACAGGCCAACCCCCTTGTGAACATGTGGTAGTTAGAGCAAATATATGCTTTCTAGCATGTTAAAGGAACATCTACTGGTGTTCATCCAAGAGCATTACATTCTTCCTCTCATCCTTTCTTATAATAGGTATGAGTCAAGAACATTAGATATACTCTAGTGAACAATGAAATAGCCGAGGAACATCATTTTGAAGAACATGTTTCCACCATTGGTGTTTTACTATGTTACCCGGGGACGCGTTTCCAGCAAAAATTGACCCGTCCCAAAAACGGGGATGTCCCGGAAACTCGGAAACTTCCAGAAACCTGTCCCCTGGCTGTCCCATAAAATTAATGTTTCAGTTTTGATAATTTGTTTGACTTCCACTCTCATGTGAACTCTAAACTTCAATTATTTAACACAAACATTATATGTTAAGGTTCTATAATTTATAATTATATAAGCATGTTTTATCCATGCTTTCGTATGAATATTTAAAATTTCCCTATATATTTAAATTTTTCCTATTTTTTATATAGTTGTTCCCACTGCCTTCCCCTGCCCTGAGAAAAAAAAATCCATCCCAAAAACCCGTTTCCCCGTCCCCCTGTCTCCCCGTCCCGGAAACCTAGGGTAACATAGGTGTTTTAGGAGTTAGGACTACTTTGAATGTTTTGGCTAGGGATGCCAATTAGCCATTAGTGACTTCCTAGAATGTTTCCACCACTATGAAGGAAAAAGAAAAAACAAAGAGCAAAAGAAAATCAGAAAATGCCCAAAGAGTCAAAATCTAAGAAAACATAAAAAAGCTATTAAAGGCGTATGAAACATTTTGTTTTATCTTTTATTGCTCCTTCAGCAGAGGAGTGCATTGTTATGTATAAATATTGTTTTAAATATTTCTAATTACCACAATGGTTCCTAAATTGCCAAGCATGTCATCACTGTCCCCCAAAATGTTCATGTCTCCATACAATTTCCATCTTTTTGGTGACCTTGTTAGGGCTTCCTTGACATTTTATGTTTAGTTGTAACTATTTCTTCTTAAATTTCCATACCACAATGTCCCCTCTTTGAAATAGGATTTAATAATAAATAATCATAAGAAAATTAAAATATATAAAGAATAAAAATAAAATTTAAATATAAAATATAAAATAATAAAATTTAAATATAACATAATTTAATTTAGTTAAGTTAATGAAGGGTCAAAAGGCATGAAATGAAAAGTTGTGACTCCCTCAAACATAATATACAAAACGGGAGAAGAGAACTTCATTCGAAAGGGGGAGAGAGGAAGAAAGAGAAAAGGGAAGGTGTGAAGCAAGGAAGAATTAATAGAAGAAGAAAAAGAAATGAAAAGAAAACAAGAAAGTGACTCATTTAAAGGGCAAAGGTTATGAGGGGTTGTGACTTTTCGAAAAGGTGATAATTATGAAGGTTTGTGACTCTTTCAAAGAGGGACAAGTATGAAGGGTTGTGACTCATCCAAAGGGTGGTAATTATGGAAGGTTGTACATGATGCAGTGGTGTGACCCTCCCCTGCATTGAAGATATAAAGGGGAGAATGTTTCATTTGAGGAGGACATCCAAGGGAGAGCAATTTGGGGAATAATATATTACTCTCAAAGGCAACAATAAAAAGTGGTGACTCAATTCTAATGAAAGGTGGTGACCCCTTCACCAATAAAGTATAGAGGAGATTTCAATCCAAGCAAAAAAGGAACAACAATAAAAGAGCATTATAGAGATTTTGATAGCAGACTGAGCAGAAGGATTCCATTTGATAAAGAAGATCGACCTAAAAGATCAACCTGATATGAGAAATCAGACTTCAGATATTTATACAGCCTATCTCATCTTATTTGAGTAAGAATTGCATATCTAACTACATTTTTGCCCCTGTTTCATTTTGAATTTGTGAATTTAGGGAAAAGTGTAAGGTGATTCCGAAGGGAGCATTACAGCACTCCAGGATTTTTTTGCCAATCCTATTCAATCTGTCTCCCTACCATGCTCAGGCTGTATCTAGAATCTAGATAGAGATAGGATCTGAACATATATCTAAGAAATGACCAATCTGAATAGATATCAGATACAAGAACATGTGTAGCTAGGTGAGCAGACGAAATAATATAGGAGTCATATTACTCATGCCTCATATAGTTCAAACTTCATACAACTCTTAATGTGTTGTGGCTATTTGTGAGCTAAGAATTTAAACCTATGGAACATTTGAAAACTTCTCTACAACAAAATATGATGAAGCAAAATGATAGGAGGGAACAACATACTAGCAAATTGGCAAGTTACAACTCAAACCTATAGCCACAAAGTGCTTAGTTTTGGTTTTCATATACATGCAAGTCCTAATAGCACATCTAAGAAATAGCAGCACACTTTATAGGTTCTAAACAAAAAAAAACTTGTAGAAGAAATTTATTAAATTAAAGATTTAGGTAGAAATCCTTGCCAACTTATTTTATGAGAATCAAGATTTTAAAAGAAACCGGCAAGAGCAGGCATTCACAGTATTGTTATTTGAATCTCATTAGTAAATAAAAGAAAAAACTATAAAAATCTGCCATTTGCAAACAGGAATAGTTAAGAACAGATATGAGAAATGCATAAAAAGTTACTTGAAGCTTGCCCCATGAATAGGCCCACCATTTAGTGCAGCTGGAACTTTTCCAGACAAAAGATTTCCATTAAGATACCTGGAAACAAAAGACAAAGCATGTCAGACTTGTGAGTAATTTTGTAAGGAAAACTAAGTGACTAGCAATCAACAGGAACTCTTTTTTTGCTTACAGTTTCCGCAGATGATTCAAACCACCAAAGCTTTCTGGAATTGAGCCATTCAGCATGTTATTTGACAGATCTCTGTCAGAATGGCATCAATTTGTGTAAGATGATTTAATAAGAACCATTCTTACTTGACAAGTGCACTGAATAGAATAATCATCTCCCATGACACAGACCCACCTTAAAAACAAGGAATTCTCATTTTTCATTGATTCCATAAGGAAAAAACTTAGTACAAAAATGCTAAAATCTCACATGGTCATCAATTTGTTTTGTTTAAAAGGGGACTTCAAAGTATTCTTAACATATGACTGGGTGGAGCAATTTTATTGAATTTGATGCTGTTTCAACTTTCAACTTTCAAAATGATAGAATTCTGAGAGGAATAAATAAAACATAATCACATCCAATGGAGACTAAGGATAGGTTTAGAAAGTGTGACATCAATAAATAGTTCGTTGATACTTAGTTCGTTGATACTCGATGTTTTGTAACCTCCTATTTTACATGTAATATAGCCAGTCTTTCTTATTTCAGTATATGAATAGAAGCTCTATATTTTTGGATGTACCCAACAACTGTCAAACCTCCAGATCTGGGTGAAGTCCTTGGAAAACTGCCTACGGTTGGTTGACAATAACCACTCAAATGGTGCCTGGATAAATGTTGATGTAATCAAATTCAAACACTAAAAATATCCAATTATTACCTCTGGTTAGCATTAGGTAACAATTACCAGAATGACTGAATATGAGGATAGGATTTCCATCCTAACTTCAAATTGGCTTTCAAGGGTTTTCATCCTTGCTGGCAAGTATCATATATCAGGTCAATAGAAAGAGCAGCCATGACTTACATATATACCTTTAGTGCCCATGAGTCCCAAAAATTGGCACAACAAATTTGTAGTAGCATTATTTTATATATTATTTAATGTTTATTATTTATTATAGTAAAATGGTGTTCAAGAACACTTCTATTTGGCCTATTAACGAGCCTTGTTGGGTGAATCCAACAGAAATCTCTACAAAGGAAGTGGTTTGGGAGAAACCTTTAGAGGAATGGTTCAAAATAAATTTTGACAGGGTGGCTAAGGGGAATCCTGGACTGTCAGGTCTAGGTCCAGTTGTCATTGTTCGAGAATGGCAAGGAAACACTATGGCTTTCGGAGCTAAATAAATAGAAGAGGGAACCAATAATGTTGCGGAGGTAAAAGCGGCATTGATGGCAGTCAAGCTTGGCAGGTTTTTAGATTTAAAAAAGATACACCTAGAAGGGGATTCTCTAACTATTATTCAAGCAATTATGAATGGTAATTCTGTAGCATGGCACTTACAAAATTTCATTGAGGTCATTTTGGATGAATTGGCCAATTTTGAAGAATTCAAAATAAGCCATATATGTAGAATGGGTAATCGAGAGGCAGATTGTCTATCTAAATGAGCACTATCCTTTAATGGCTGTGATGAGTAGGCTTGCCTAGGTGGATGGGTTGAAGGACATGCTGTTCTTTTTGGCCATATTATATAGTATTGAGGTGGTGGTATGGGAAAGTTTGATGCAATCTTTCCAACACAATCACACTTTATGTTTAAAGTGGCAGCCGATGAAGTTTAATGATGAGAAGTGAAAAGATTTCGGGAATGGCAAAATGGCATCATTTCACCTGAGATGGCTCACTGGGTAGTTAATATGAAGAATGTTTTGAAGCTGTGAAGAGACGTGCATGCACTTGAGTTGATTTAAAGACAACAAGTGGCATTTGGTTCTCTGTAGATTAATGAATAGAACGGTGGTGTGGCAATGATGGAGGCTACATTCACTCTGGTCACAATGCGACAGCAACAAGGCTTTTTTGGCCTGATGATCGAACAAAGGCTGAAGAGATTGTTCAAGTGCAAACGGGAAGATATGATCAAAGCTGCTTTGAAATTGCTGGGCAAACACTTCATTGATGCAAAGCACCGATATTGTTTGAATATGGATATCGTGTCTTCAGTGCTTGCATGGGGGTTTGAAGTGGCAGAGGAGGTGAAAACTATCAAATGGCTTCTACATTCTCTTTTTGATGAAGATTTGATGCTCAGACTGGATTCAGTATTGGAATGGGCGGTTCCGGGAGTTGGCTTTGATGTGACCGAAGGTATTGAGGACCCAGTGGAGGCACAGGAGGAGGAGATCATTCATTTTGTGCAATGGCCGGGTAGATTCGACAAAGATGAGTACCAGATGAAAGTGCTTGTGGTGTGGGAGGATTTAAAGCTAGCTCTGTGTCGGTAAGAGTTTGTGGTCAACCAGCACATGGTAGTGGAAGATCAGTTGAAATTCCAAGAAGGCAAAGGATGAAGAGGGAGTCCCATTTTGCACCTGGTAATGCATAGGTACAGATGGGTGGAATGGGGTAGAGTAGGGTTTTGTCTGGATGGTTTCAAATTTTGGTTTTGTGATTAAGGGAACAGGTCCTTTTGAATTTTTTTGTCATAAGCAGGGTTTCATTCTTTTCAAAATTGCAATGTGCCTTTGTTTCTTTGAGGAGCCATAATGGCCTGTTAAAACTGTAATGCTGTAGTGGTTCTGTTAATGGTGGTAGCTTGGTACTAGTGCTCTGGTTTTTGTGGTGGTTTTTTGCAGCTGCTAATGTCTTCTTGGGCAGCAGTATAGACATAGTGGGTAGCCTCATTTTGCATAGTCGATTAGTAGACAAAGAACGCAGGGGGATTGAACACTGATGAATGAGGCTTGGTTTTTTTGTCTCACAGTTACTGTACCAAATCTTTGCAACTATGTTGATTTCCAATGTAAGGTGCTGTATGGGGTTTTTTAGTCTGAACAATATGATGTACAAAAGTAAATTTGTTTTAATGATAAATAAAAAAACAATATTATTACCGAACAAAAAAAAAAGAACACTTCTATTTATTTTAGGAAATATTATATATGTAAAGGTGGAGACATGACATATACTAACATTCTCATTTTCAAGCAGACTAACAAGACGATTATCAAGGCCATAATTTTGCAATATTTCCATCCATGAAAAATAATGGAACCCCCTGTTCCCTTCCAAACAAATAAGTACTAGGCCCTCTCCATAATTTCCTCTCGGGACGATGGCAAGGAAGACAAATTCCCACAGGTCATGGGATCCTTATAGGAAAGGCCAAGTCTGATAAACAGTTGCTTTTCATTTTCAATTGCAGTGATATGGCCACTATAGAGTTTGTTAAGTCTACTGTTGGAAAGGATGGAATGGAATTTAAGGACCTGCCATGCTCCCTAGTGTCCTTCTTGTAGCTATTTCTTTTTGACAGCTACTCTCTTTTATCCTAATGATGGATAATAGAGCGTGATCCAAAATGTTGACACAAAACTTTTTACATAGTTGAATCCAGAAATCAACTTCAACAATCATTATGAACTGCGGAAATCTAATGAATTTAATTTTTCATTATGCTTTTCAAGGAGGGAACTAAGCAGATTCCCCCACTAACTATCTAAAAACAAACATCTTAGAATTCAAAGCTAAGAATGTTGGGTATATATTCTTATTTTAAAGCCCAAGAATAATCTACTGAGCCAATGGAACATTAACCACATTCATCATTGAAAGGATGTAAACTTTGAAGTGTACTTCCCACAATATAGGAAAACCGGTAGATGAAGAAAACAAACATATTCACATGTTCAACAACTGCAAAACAGTAGATTCCAAGAAGAAGAAATCTTGAAATGATCAAAATATTAGTGAAGCCAAGCTCAGATTAAAAAAAACTTAATAAATAATATGGGCATCCTCCATGAAAATTATATGCTAAATAAAACTAATGCGCAAAAATTCAAACCACGTGAACCGGAAATACTGTAAATGAATGGGCGTAGAAAAGGACTCACAAAATCTCCAGTTTCAAAATAGTCCCGATTGCAGAAGGAATCAGTCCATGTATACTGTTTCCACTCAAATTTCTGCAACCGAAAACATGCAAGATGTAATTGCACATATTTTCCTGTCAGTACATGCCTGTGAACATTTGCCAACAAATGAAAAAATCTGAATGCACAGACACATCTGAGATACACATTTTACTTCACTATTGTGACACAAACCAAAAGTACAGTCGCCTATTGAACATGAGAGAGATGTAAAATGGCTGTTCACTAAGTTGAATTTAGCAACATAATACAAAATAATCAAGTGCCAAGAAGTTATGACATTTCTGCACGAAAGACCATTGAGAATTAGGAAATAGAGATTAACAAAAAAGAACATACATGCTCTGTAAGCGTTGCAGATTTGCTATCTCATCACTTATTAATCCCTTCAATCCCTGGTTGTCAAGGCCTCTGCAGAAATTCAAACATGCAATATTTGAAATAAGTGCAAAATTCTTTTATTAGCATGTGGTTTTCATAATCCATGTCACTGAGTGCAAAAAACATCTGGAAGAAATGTGTGTTTTGTTTTAAACATCATACCAAAAACTGCTTGCTATCGTGCCAGTAAAGCTAGTCTACTGATCTTCATAACTCAGACATACACCTGTTAATGTAATATTGTGAAGATGTACAAATTTGATTTGGAAGAAAATAAATTCAATTGAAATAAGAAGTATAGATCCAATTGAGAGCATTCTATGTCAAGCAAGTATTCGACACCAAATTGTTGCTCCTTTCTTGTTCTCAATTCAAAAGAAATCTCTTCTGTAAATATTGATGAGATAGAAGAAAAAGTAGCTTATTGTCATGTTTTTCAACATTGATTTTTTTTCTCTAATAAACGTTTACAAATTCCAGGAAAACATAAACTCAAAATGGAACCGTTTTTTACAGAATGAAATTTACCCACACTTCAAATTGAAATTATAGACACTAGCAGCTGAACAATGGCCTCTGTTGCCTGACAGTCTCACTAAGCATGAATCCATGTATATGATATAGCTTCCTAAAACTGCACTTGTCAGTGGATTTAGTTTTCTGTAACTGAATATCACAAACCCTATGAAATGCCAATGATACATAGTCAACCAGCTTTCCAGTAACTGGCCATTTTAAGAAAATTGTGATTCTTCGATTAACTCGGTAATAAGTTTTTTGTTGGATGTGTCCTGCATTCTTTAGATGTTTTGTAAACCTTATAGATTGTGTGTAATTGAATATCACAAACCCTATCAACTGCCAATAGCAATCCTCAATACAGTCAACCAGCTTTCCAGCAATTTACCATTTAAAAAAATTGTGATTCTTTGATTAAAATGGTAATTGCTCTTCTTTCTTATTGGATACGTCCTCTATTCTTCACATGTTTTACATCCCTTATAGATCGTACACACTTCTTTGTGATGTGCCAGTTTTTAGCTTTTGACGGAGGCATTTTTCTCAGTAAAAATGTCAAAATGCTTGTGTATTTTAGCAAAGCAGTTTTAACAGGGTTCATAGATATCATCACACATTACTTGCTAAGCATAATTTCTTAACTTTTATGTATCTATTTTGTTCAAGAAAATAATTAAAATTGTTGTACAATTTAAAAAAATTGTCCAAAAATCCAATAATTTTCAGAATACTAAAAATTGTCAATGGCATTGATTGAATTGATTGATCTCTGAATTCAGTAACATTGATTTTATACATAGAATTAATACAATGTCAAACACCGTGATGTCAGACACTTCAAATATCTGCATGAATTGCCAGGTGACAATGAAAGAAAAAAGAGGAGTTAAACACAGAAAATAATAACAATGTTGACAAGGTATTACTTTTGACACATATTTGTAGCATAAATGCAAATTGATAATGTTCATAAAATGGAAGACTTGTTGATTCCATTTGAAACTTCAGAAGAATCGAACTGAAGATATAAAACAAGAGTTGCAAACAAAAACTTCTCAAATTTGAAAGGAATATAAAGATTAAAACTTCTGAGAACTGTCCTCGCCTAAATTCAGATCACAGAAAGTACATTTTGGGATCCTTTCAGAGTGGATTTACATAAGGATTATTTAAAAATCTCTCAAAAATATTTGATCTGAGAAGATTCTAATGGGATGCTGAGTGATACTCCTCTATTATGCCATGTTTGCACTTGTTTTTAATAGCATTGTAGACACAGAAGTTGTTATTCGATTTTCAAATTTCTAATTGGGCATATTGAAACGAGATGTCTTATTTGATAAAACACTACTACAAATATGTAGCTACAACTAAACCAACAATGTCAACTCCTGCAGAGAAAATCTAAGATCCTCAATACCAAAAGAAAATAGCTCACATTGAACACATTCAAAAGTTTAACAATTTCCAGTCATATTACTTTGAAAATGGAGATAAAAACTTACTGAAATTACCCATATGTGAATCAGTATATTAAATGTCATTTTAGATATAATTACCAATTGCAATAAATCTAACTTGAAATTGTCTTTGGCTACTAAACAACCAAAAACAGATGGTTGCATAAACTTATTAATGCACAAACAAGGATAAGGAAACAGTATTTACAATCCATCAATGAACCATGCATTTTCTTTATGATCGAATCGGCAGTTGATTCCACTCCAAGGGTGTTGCTGAGGAACACAAGGATCACCATTCCATCCAAACCGAAGGGGAAGTCCTAAGGTCTTCTTCAGCTCCCGCAAAGCCCAAACTACATGAATTCAAAGAATAAATACAAAAGCAGTTAATTATAATGGATCATAGAACTGCACTTATTCATTGTTGAAAGTCGTATAGGTTTGCCGACAAAATAAGTTTGGTAATCATATAGTTCCTTAAACAAATTTGCTTGATTGTACTATATAGCCAAAAAAGGCTCTGTACTTATCCAGCTTGTAACTCACTATAGCAGATGCATTTCACTTCAATCTTGGTGTGCTGATGTTTCAAAGTTAAGATGGGGGATGTAATTGTACCATCTATGATAACAAAAATAATGCTTAAGAGTTGGGACTTTCCAGAAACCTATTTCATGATAAAACGATTCTCTTTGACAGTAAAATAACCAATCATAGCATACAATACAGTGGTCCAACTTCTTTCCATAATGCTTAAGATTCTGCATGTAACTTGCAGGAACTACAATCATTATTATCTGTTTTCTTTATCCTCACAAATAAGTAGTTGCAAAAGAAAGAGACCTGCACCAAAAACCATTATAGAAGAAGGTACAATGCATAATTAAGAATTAAGCATGCAGAGTTGTCTTTGTGAAAATTGCACTTAAAACATGTTCTTCATTTTCTGGGCTGTTACAGCGTAGAACATGATAACAACTCCTACTTCATACATAGAAATTTGGATGCAAATATACAGATTCATTTTATTTCAACATAAGAACACACACACACACATGTATAGTTCTACTTAACGCAATCAAAACAATCATTAGCAGTCATAGCATTGTAGGGTACCAACAAGTGAAATGGCCAGATTCACCTGGCATTTACTAGTAACTGTATCTCTCCACTTCACAAACAGCATGCATTGGATCATAACTTCATAGTACATATCCACCAGTATTTTATATGGGTATTCACAACTGTTACAATTGAAGAGAATTTCACTAAAGACACACATGTATAGTTCTACTTAACACAATCAAAACAATCGTTAGCAGCCATAGCATTGTAGGGTAACAACAAGTGAAATGGCCAGATTCACCTGGCATTTACTAGTAACTGTATTTCTCCACTTCACAAACAGCATGCATTGGATGATAACTTCATAGTACATATCCACCAGTATTTTATATGGGTATTCACAACTGTTACAATTGAAGAGAATTTCACTAAAGTCACACCTTACCAATTATGTTTCCCATATGATGTGTGACCGACATGCCTAGCAAATGAAGTTTTGTTCTTGCCTCTCTGCTATAATATTGTAGATTGATAAATGTAGATTGGCATACACCATGCACAAAGAAACAAACTTCCAGTTTCAGAGTTATATATATTATACACTGAATTGTAGGTTGACTCAGTTGCAATTTTTTGCCCTGAACAGTGAATTTTGAAAAACTGCTAACAACGTTTCCATTCCTCATTGCTTTTTTCATCCATAAATATGCTAAGCTGATATGTTACCAATTTATCAAAAATCATATGCATTTACCTCTAGTTTTTAAACATTCATTTAAAAACAGTAACATAAGATAACAAAAGTTTACAGTCAAGCAAGCAAACAGCCAAAGAGAAATTTATGTGGAAAGACAGAAAACTGGATGAAGATATGCAACAATTAAAGACAAGTCAGACAATTAACAATGAAAGCTTAATATTCAAAGGCCAACAAGACATATCCTCACGGTTGATTATTGAACCAGTTAGATAGAGCACAATCCCCAGGAGAAGCCTGATTCTCTGATTTTCTACCCCAATGTTCCCAGAAAAGGTGATTAATTCCTGAATTATGCAATACCTAATCTCAACATGAGTCAGTTCGATCAGATGGTGAAGGGGGCAGGAAACAGAGGGGTAGAGGTGCCAGAGGGACTGCAGATAGAAGTACAGTAGCAAGGTGCAAAATGTACCATATGAATTGATGAAGATTTAATCTGAGTATACAGAAATAGAGTTATTTGCTCCAAACATAAGGGAATGGATCTGCACTGCTTTGTACACCGTATGTTTGGGTTTAAGTAACCATTTTACTTAAGGTACACTACAGCAGCGGTTTACTGGATTTACAACCACAACAACATATATACAGTCCAATATATCTGAATTTTTTTATAATCACCTTTATTAAGAAAATGATTATGATGGCAAGACCATAATTCACCTGTTGATGTTAAAAACTCATAATAAAGCGGAAAATATGGTACCCAAGAAACCATTAACTGCAAAAAATATTCCTAGAAGTTTCATCACAAAGAAACTAAAATGAGAAAATAAAAGCATACCATATGATCATTTTGGGAAGTCTTCTGCTACATTTCAATGACCTAAAAAAAATTGAAGTTTGTAATCACATACCCATGTAACTGCTCGATTATTCTTGACAGTCGAGCTCAAATTGGTGTGCTTCTAGAAGCTTCCCAAGGGGAAAATGTAAAGAAAGGGCATTCCTACCTTCCTACTTGAAACATTCTTCACCTACTGCTGCTAAATGTGCACAGTACAGTCCCAAACACAATGTACCATAGGACCCTTCCATTGTGAAAGGTCCAATCCATGGTGCTGCACCATTAGACCTTGCAAATTGCCTAACTAGGTCCAAATATACACTAGATCAATCATCAAACCATGTTGATTCCATCCTATATATTTGGAGTGTACCTCCAAGGTTCCATATGATTAACTTTTGGACCTGCCTAGTGTCTGCCTTTTGAGTCAATAGGGTGTGTTTCTAGAAGCTTTGCAAAGTAGAAAAGAAAACAATAAAGAGAAGAAAAACTTGCCTTCTTTCTTCAAAGTGTTCTGCTCCATTTCGATCAATTCAAAGATTTCAATCGCATTCACAAGTGCGCTGCTCTGTCGCCGTGGCCTGAAACTAATCACCAGACTTCTGCTATTCACAGTCACTGTCACATTCAACACCAGAGCAGTAAAAGCACTCTTTGTCATCCTCACAATATCCACATTCCCAAAAACTACCAGCCCATTTACTACCACATCAAACACCCTCTGCCCTTCCCTCTGCACATCATTCTCAATCTCTGCAAAATGCAACCACACAGAATAACTCTTCCCAGGCTCCACACTGAACCTGTAACTCAAAGGCTCCCCTATACCACCCCTTGTAGCCGATTGATAA
The DNA here is from genome assembly GCA_027943335.1 of Chamaecyparis obtusa. Lineage (NCBI taxonomy): Eukaryota > Viridiplantae > Streptophyta > Pinopsida > Cupressales > Cupressaceae > Chamaecyparis > Chamaecyparis obtusa. Next base: position 320,725 of record BSBK01008763.1, read on the forward strand.
ATCTGCACCGGATAATAATTTGGGGCTGTTGGTGTGTCTCTGATTTGTCTCGCTGTCACCACAGGTCGACCACCACTCTTGTCAACACCGCTGTCTGACAACCAGAACCAGTCCCCAATCTCCGCTAATCGACCCAATTGATCTCCACAGTTAATGCGTTTAAGTGTCCTCAAAATCAGATCTGCCCAACTGTCCCCAAAATAATAAGCCTGGGGATGCACTTCAAGAACCTCTATTGACATTACAGATGGATCCCCATGCCCAGTGCTGTGAAAGCAGACAGTCGCAGCTGTGTCAGAAACAAATACCATCATTTCAACAAATGACTGCTCGTCATTTACAGACCACCCTGGCTTGAGAGAATAGACCTGAGTTCCTTCAACGGAGATGTCAAAAAGGGGCTCCCGGTCAGCCAAGACATCTTCATTCAATCCAAAGAAGAGCCGCAACTTATAATGACCTTGAGGAAGGCCGGTGATATTGTAACAATTTTCAGGGCCATCCGACACGGAAAAGTAGCGGAGTTTATTGAGCTGCGGTGCAATGTTGCTTGTGCCAGTGGCATTGGCAGACCGCCCGCCTGTGTAGCCGAAATCTTTGTGCCATAGAAAGTTATTGCGATATGTTCGGGTGTCGTTGGTGGAGCCACAACTGATCCGGATGACCACTGGATCTGAAAACAAATTTGCAAATGAAGGTGTGATTAGAACAGTATAAATAAGGTCTTGGTAAAATTTTCATCTGGTATCGTAGACAAATGAAAATTGTAACTACTAAAGAAAGTCAGATAAGTTCAAATCATATTATACACATCAAGTTAAAATATATGAAAAAACAGAGGAAATAATTGCAAGGTTATAACGTTCCGCAGCTATATATGCAAATCCAAAAGATTTAACCGTAACTACCGGGCCAAATGTATGAAAACTTCAAGAACAGAAAGTGAAAGAATTGTATACGTGTGGATATGACGCTAAAGTGTCTATGGATCTATGGTCGAGCTCCCTAACCTCCTACGTGGGCAAAGGACCCTCGATTTCTTACTTCTTATTTCTCCAAGCACATCAATCGAAACAAGTATGATTTTGAGTGAGAAGGGAGAAACTGTGAGTTCAAATTATTTCATGATCTATCTTAGCAAACCAGTTTTTTCAAGCAATTAAATTCTACTTATAATGCGGTATTGCAGAATTCAATTGGACGGTCTCTGTTTTAGCCTTCCTCTATATCAGTTGGCGAAATAGGTAAAACAAATATTAAACATTTCTCTAAAAAACTCTAAAATGTAGACCATAGAATGACCTGAAAATCATGTTCCTACTGACAAGTAAACAACCACTCCTTATCTGTGGATTTTCATCACACTTTCAGAAAAAGCTCGTTTTTTAGTTTAATGAAAGATTTTGAAAGGAGTACATAATTATACTCTACTACTGTTCAAGAGTACTACCTGCACTTTTGGCAGCTGCAGCCGTGAAAATGCTGAAGAGCGCCGAAACCCACAATGCCTGTAAGAATGTGGCGTACTGTATTTTTCTCTCCATTTTGTTCAAAAAAACAAGTCAATGGAGAGAAGGCATTGGTTCTGCTAAAAAGCATGAATGACCTTCGATTGTCTCCCGTGATCTTGAGTAGCTGAGCGGCTGACAAAGTTTGAATGCCCGGGGTGCATTGTCAATAAATAATCGGGTTTGGTTTGGACAATCTCCAATATTTTCAAGTGGGTTTTCTTCAGTGTCGTCCAGTTTACCGACTCCAGTGTGGACAGAGACAGGAGTGTCGTAATTTGAGTCGTTTGTGCCGCTGTCCACGGAAATTAATGACTTTTCCAAATTGACGAACTTTCATTTTTTCAACTCCGAGCTTCATCAATGGTGACTGTTCACCCTTTCATTTTTCATTTTCATAGATTTAGGTATTTATTGATATAATTAAATCCCGTGACTGTCATTTAAAATTGTGATGGAGATTTTTATTATGGTTACGTTGAGAACCGTACACGACAGCAAGGAGTTTCACGTTATGACTACATTGATAAAAGTTCTTTAATTTAAAATTCATATTTATTAGTACTTGCAATTAGACAAATACTATTTCATGAAATTACATTAACTAGTTATTATAAAAAACTATTTCGATCAATTATAAACAAGTATTTTTTTTTATATCTGTAAAATTCTCTTTGTTGTCCTAAGTCTACATGTGTATTTTTTAAGTTTATAAGTTTTAAATTTATTTCTTTTCATAATGAATGGCTAATATTTTTGGGGCCTTATACACGGCTTTTTTGGAACATTTTGTTGTTTTTTACAAGACGATGGCTTTAATGTCGTTCCTTTTTCTGCCCCTTATATTTATCTATCTACATTTTTGTCATTTATTATTTCCTTCACCAATTGACAAAGTTGTTGTGACCTCTACAACTAGTAGAGATGTACGTTGTATGCAAATATGTTCAAAATGTTTGTCAGAATTCTTTTGTTTCATTTGAAAGAGGTACTAACATTTCCTTGTTTAATTTTTTTTAATAAATCCTTGCTAAAACCCCTGCTCTATTTCTGGTAAGGGCATAATATGCGTTCAAATTTAATTGCCTTGTGTTTTGTTGTGCCCAATAAAACCCAAGTCTACACTCTGCACATAGGCCATGCTAGTGATATAAATAAAACTATGATATTTTCACAATTCTTCAGATTATGATCACTTTACATGTTGAACAAAATAATTCAAGGTTTGGTTTTGTACATTCACCCTTCCAATTGGCAGATGAAATTTAGGCCTTAAGGAGGGTTTGTAGTTTACATTTTAAATGGAGTATGCACATAGCTTGTGTGCAGCTTGTTGGTTGCTTAAAAATGTAATGGATTGGAACCAACATTTCTTATGCTTTCACAACTTGTTGTAGTGGTCGATCATATCAACAAATACATATAAAATATGAGAAACTAGTTTTGACCATTCACTAGTGACCATTTCAAAAGTTGTTGAATAGTTATGTTTTTAATTTGTTACTCTGAACCCTCCATTAAAACGGTCTTCTGTTTAATCACTCTCTTGTCAAGATGTTTCAAAAAAGTCATTTTGCATTTTTTTAATTCCTGGTGACATTGAAAGTAGCCACATATAATTTTCGAGTTTTTTATTTATTGACTAAGAGCTATGGACTTGAATATAATATATCTTTCTACTTGCAAAATCATTAATAATAGGAAATCATTTTGTATGATTATTATGATCTAGTATTTCTTGCACACACAAGGAAACCCTAAAATCTCTTCTTATCCACAGAACCTTAAAACCCCCAAATTTTATGTTCAAAACATATCCAGTTTCCTATTTTTTATACATATTTACTATGAATTCTCCTATTGTTTGGTCTAAATTGCTTATTTAGTGAATTAATTAATTTTATTTACCCATACCTAAAATTAAATGGCATGTTACTTTTCAGTAGAGCTTTATAATTTTTCATTTTACATACTCTACTATGATTGTTTACATGCTTTATGCAATTGATCTAATAGGATCTTTCCATTTCAAACCAATTAGGAAATCATATTGCTATCAGAAGAATGGACATGAGTATAAATGTCAGTATTCAACATATCCCTTCCTGATAATTTTTCATTTTGCATACTCTACTATGATTGTTTGCATGCTTTCTACAATGGATCTAATAAATTAGGAAATCATATTGCTATCACAAGAATGGACATGAGTATAAATGTCAGTATTCAACATATCCCTTCCTAATAATTTTTCATTTTGCATACTCTACTATGATTGTTTGCATGCTTTCTACAGTGGATTTAATAGGATCCTACCATTGCAGACCAATTAGGACGATAGATTGCTATCACAAGAATGGACATGAGTATCAATATCTATATTCAACATACCCCTTCCTAATATTTTTTGGAATAACACAAGTGATATTGTCTCAAATACCAAGCTTTCATAAATTACTTCGTGATAATGTACAAACAAGTACTAATGACTTGTACATGGTATGAATCATAGGTTTTGACTCATAAGAAGCATTCTAAGATACAAATGGTTAATTAAATTACTAATTAGTGTGCAAAGGACATGTTGTCATTAGCCCGATGCAGAGCTTGGGTGGCCCTAATATCTGATTTAGTTTAGTTGTTGAGTTATCCAATAGGAACAAATGAGTTTACTCTGTAATGTCTTATAAGGCATAGGCCAGCTAGTTTCTATACAACCAAATTCAAAGGGATGGTCATCTTCATACATAAAATAGGTCCAAAGGTTGGTATAAATGTATATACAGGGAGATGAGAAAGCGAAGTCCTAGAGACACCACTATATAGCATAATATCTACTTCTGAAATGTGATTGTACACTCTGATTTTTCTCAATTGTACTTGTGCATGCCTTTAATGATTATTTCTTAGCCTAAATTGAACTTTTTTGTAATGACAGGGGCAAACATAAAGGATGATTCTAGCTTAAATATTTTTATACCAATGCCAACTGCTCCTAAAACACCATCGATTTGTTCTATTTTTTTTTATATTAATTTTATTTAAGCTCCCATTTCGGGAATCAAACTCGAGATCTTGCTATTACAAAGAGAAGCAACAACCGCTGCACTGCAGGCCAATGCCTTCGGTTTGTTCTATTTGGAAAAAGCCCATTTGGAAAATACCACCCAATGGCAATAAAATATCATCTTCAAAGGCTTTTGTATTGAGCAAGGAAATGGTTGACTATCAATTAAAAGACAACATTATTGTTGTCACATTTGGGAATTACACATTCGTGGATTTTATTCTTAATTGGGTCAAGCACCTCACAAACTTAGGAGTTCATAATCTTCTTGTTGGTAATTCCATCCATAGTGTCCATTTCATACTCAACAATAGGACAGGGTCTTGGAATTGTAAAATTAGTTGTTATTCTTGAATCTTATTCTCATTTAATTTAGTCAAAAATGGTTTATAGAACACTCCAATTCTGTTTCAACCTATTTAATTAGGTTAGAGATAGTTGAAATAGTATGTAGTGCATTGTAATTCCTAACCTTCTCCATGTACCTCAAAGACTACATAGTTATGGTTTCCTTTACCTTGCAACTCTTGTAAGATTCAACACTTTTGGAAATTGTAGAAAAAATAAAATTAAAAAAAATTATGGAAATATTGGTGGAATCAGCATGCCAACGTTAGAGAAATTAGGAAAGTCCTCCAATCTATTTGATGCTTAGTTTGTTTGTTTACTATTCTAGTTGGGCAGTTTTTGTGTTTTTAGTTTCAATCGATCCAGTTGGCACATCATCCTATGTGGTTGTTACAATGTGTTCTAGACATCATGATGATATCATGTTTATGACTGCATCAGGATCTATTGTTTCCAGATAAAGATATCCTACGATTGGTCTAGTCTTATATTTATTTCATGTTCTCGATGGCTCGGGTAGCGAGATCCATCTTGCTATGAAGATTCAAGGTTTATAGTTGCTCATGGCACATTGTTTGATGTTCTTAAATCCATGGTCAACCTCCTTGCACGATCACACGTCATATTATATCTATTTTGGGGGTGTTCTTATGGATTTAGGTCATATCCTATTTGATGTAATACATTTCCTTTATCTTAGAATTTGTTGGTCAAATAAGTCGACTTGTGGTTGGTGATATTGTATAGAAGTAGGATAGTAGTTCTTGTTTAAGAAGTAGAGAGAAAGAAAGAAAAAGAAAAAAAAAAAGAGGAAGAAGGAAACTGAGGTGTTAACGAAGAAAACCAAGAAGAGTTGGAAGAGAAGGAAAGTCATAAAGAAGAAACTATGGGAAGGCTAGTTTCATTGGTATGAGCTTGTAGATGCAGAGCTTACTTGGTGATGTAGGTGTCTTTGTGGAATGTATGTAATTTTGAGGAATGATCATCTGTGTATAAGGGCTTGACATTGAGAGAAATGAATCTGATTGCTTACTGTTGTATATTGACAATGGGGAATTTGAAAAGTTGCATGTTGCAAGCTACCTAAATGTAATTATTGTTCCAGTTGATAATAACATTTTGTTTCTTATTATCTGTTGGTAATCTTTGTTTTAGTGTTGTCATTTTTCCCTATGCAATCTCTTGTTGCAAGGTTGGACATCTTCATTGGGGATTTTTCCTCCTTTGTCTACATCAAGTGGTATCAAAGCTAGTTGTGAATCTTAGCTAGCAAAGAACTGAGTTAGTGCTCTTGTAAGGCTTCTTGCTTGTTATTTATGGAGTGACAAAATTGTGGATCATATCTACATCAACTGGTAGTTTCCACAAGGTGGTCAATAATAAGTTGTAGCTAACTAGCATAGTATAGGCAGACCGTGATAAGGAATCAATTTGATCAAGTATCAGTGATTGAAATTTCTAGTTGTGGAGTGGCAGTAGTGAGATCTGACCTACAATTGTAGAAAGACCTACCACAAGGGTTGGTTGAGTGATTGAGAAGTGATGATTCATAGTTTCGAGTTAAAGTTCCTGGTTTACCAGTTGACCTAATAGATAGCAACAAGTTGTTGGTGTTGACAAATTATTGTATCTTTTTAGGCAATCAACACTGGTGATCAGATTTTTGAGCCTTAGGAGATTGGCATCCTTGTGAATATTTTGCCTAGATGAATGAACCCTAAAAGGCTAAAGAAAATGATGGAGGAATTCAAAAATGAGATAAGGGCATAGATCTAAAATTCTTTGGATGGATTTAGGAGGAATCCTGTGACTAAAGATGAATATGAGGAAGTTGTTGAAGATCTTGAAATAGTAGAAAATGAGATCCCTACAAATGAAGAAAGATTGTTGAGAGCTATGGCACAAATGGATAAGAGTCATAGAATAGATGTTTCTTGTTTTGATGGTTCATTGCATCTTGAAGAATTGATAGATTGGATTAATGAACTAGAAGATTACTTGGAACTTGAAAATGTTGAAGAACGATAGAGAGTTAGGTTAGCACAAACTAAGTTGAAGGGTCGTGCTACCTTATGGTGGGAGAAATTATAAAAAGATAGAGAATAAAATGGAGAACCTAAGATCACTAGGTGGAGAGCTATGGTTTCTAGACTTAAGGACAAGTTCATACTGGAAGATTATAAACTGGAATTGTTCAAGAAATTATAGAATATGAAGCAGAAGGATTTGACTATGAAAGGTTACACTGAGGAATTCTACAAGATGTCTATCAGATGTAGGCACAAATAGTCATCAAAGGAAAAGGTGGCCAAGTATGTGAATGGCTTGAGACTTAATATTCGGGATGAGTTAAGTATGTTAAGGGTCGGTACAATTGAAGATGCTTATAAATAAGCCCTAAAGGTATGAGATAAGTTGAAAAGAAGACAAATCACCCCTAGGGTTAGGGATAAACCAATGGATGATAAGGGTAAGGATAAATTGGTAATTGAAGATGAACCTGATCAAAAGATTTGTGTCAGGGGAAAATGCAATAAGAAGTTCAAAGGTACTTGTTTCAAGTGTGGAAATGTTGGACATAGAGCTTTCAATGCCTAGGTAGTTCTAGTAAGGGAAAAAAGAACTTAGTGGCACATGAGGAACTAGTACAAGGTGAAATTTTTCGTAATGAAGCTACACCTGAGATGGGAGAATCTTTGTTATTAAGGAGAGCTATGTTAGGAAACAAGGAACCAGAGCTTGAATAGAGGAGGCAATTATTTAAGACAATCTACTGCAAATCAGGAGGTAAATGTTGTAAAGTGATTATGGATAGTGGTAGCACATAAAACCTTGTACATAGGAGATGGTACAAAAGTTGGGTTTAAGGAGACTCAAACACCCTTATTCTTGTGAGATAAGTTGGTTTCAAGATGATTACTTGGTGAAATTCAAAGAACAATGTTGGGTCAAATTTAATATTGGTTCATACAAGGATGAAGTGTTGTGTGATGTAGTGGATATGAGTGTTTCTCATGTCTTGTTAGGAAGACCTTGGAAGTATGGTGTTGTATCTATTCATGATTGTTGAAGGAATGTGGTGTCTATCACGTGGGATGAAAAAGGGTTTACTTTACTTCCTTTGAAGGAGGAAGGACGAAAGGATAAGAAACTGAGTGTGATGAAGTCTCACACCTTGGGAGATTAGACTGCTTCATATCATAAGGTGTTGGATTTGCAACGGGTGGCTAAACAGGTTATTGGGGTTGTATAGTTGCTTGAGAAATTTATAAGATTTGAACTAGTGGTAGATAGAGATGGTAACAATTAGTTGAATATGGAGAAGACAATTGTAGCTGATTGTAGGAGTAACAAAGGCATAAGAATTGTAGAATGAAGGATCATGATAGAGGCTATGAAAACAAAGAATCGTCTGCACCAAAGGAAGGTGGATACACTACTAGAATCCTAGATTTGGATAGTAGGTGTAGCCATTTGTAGAAATTGATGGTTGCAGACAATGAAGATTTGTGGGTCTGAAATGAACATGGTATTTATGTCCTGAATCCCTCAAGATGTTCATAAACTCCTTTTATATAACATATTTTATTCACTTGGGGTGTTTGATGTAGGAGAATCCTTGGGTAGTTGGCAATCTTGCATTGCCCAAAAAGATTTTCCTTTCAGTTTGGTTGTTTACTATTCTAGTTGTGCAATTTATGTGTTTTTAGTTGTGGTCAATCCAGTTAGCACATCATCTTATGCAGTTGTTACAATGTTTTCTAGACATCATGACAACATCATGTTTATGACCACATCAAGATCTATTGTTTAAAGATAAAGATATCCTACAATTGGTCTGGTCCTATATTTATTTCCTATTCTTGATGACCTGGGTAGCGAGATCCATCTTGCGATGAATATTCACGGTTTGTGGTTTCTTGTGGTACATTGTTCGATGTTCTTCATGACCGACCTCCTTGCATAATCGCACATCAAGTTATATCTATTTTAGGGGTGTTCTTATGGATTTAGGTCCTATCCTATTTGATGTAATACATTTCATTTATCTTGGAACTTGTTGATCAAATAAGCCAACTTGTGGTTGGTGATCTTGTATATAATTAGGGTAGTAGTTCTTCTTTAAGAAGCAGAGAGAAAGCAAAAAAAATAGAGAGGAAGAAGGAAACTAAGGTGTTAAGGAAGCAAACCAAGAAGAGCTAGAAGAGAAGGAAAGTCATAAAAGAAGAAATTGCAGGAAGACTAGTTTTGGTGTTATGAGCTTGTAAATGCAGAGCTTACTTGGAGATGTGGTTGTCTCTATGGAATGTATGTAAATTTGAGGAATGATCAGCTGCGTATAAGGGCTTGACATTGAGAGCAACGAATCTGATTGCTTACTGTTGTATATTAACAATGGTGAATTTGAAAAGCTGCATGTTGCAAGCTAGATGAATGTAATTCTTGTTCTAGTTGGTAATAACATTTTGTTTATTGCTATCTACTGGTAATCTTTGTTTTAGTGTTGTCATTTTCCATTGTGCAATCTCTTTCTGCAAGTTTGGACATCTCCATTGGGGTTTTCTCCTCCCTTATCTGCATCACTATTGGTAACATTGTATTTTCATATCCATTCTTTGTGCTTTTCATAGAAAATGAGGTACTCAAATACTAATGTTTTCATCTACATGCTCAATCAGATTTATGAGTTGTGCTCCAATTGTGCTAGTGCAACTAATTGTGCAAAACACATTTTACAGTACAAAAAGAACAAAAATGGAAATTAGATTTATCATGTTCCAAAGTAATCATATACTAGATTTAAGTCATCAACATTATTCATAGGCATCAACTATGTCCACCTGTCACCAACTACCACCACTATTGTCTTCCATTAATGACTATTAGTTTGGAAATTAGTTCACCTTCCTCCATATGGTGCATGCCTCTTTTGCTATGGAATATCATCTTGGTGCCTTTGATACCTCTATTTCTCTTACAAGTCCCAAATTAATAATCTTGGCAGTGCATATAGTGATGCCTCTTGTCACAGAGTTAGTAATTCCTTTGGTGTCATTCAATTTTTGTATTCTTTTCTTGGTATGAGATTTTGTTAGTCCTCAAAATTTTAGGCTATCAACTTAATGGAAGGGAATTTTTTTAATTTATCAGTCACGCCTAATTTTACATCAAGTTTAAACCATTGCAAAATTAACTTCCATGCTTTGAAGTACACAATTCTCCATTGTAAATTTACTACGCATACTTCTTAGTACAAAAATTTAAAACAAAACAACATCACAAAATAAGAGGAAATAAAGTAATCAAAAATTTATCTATCATAACAATCTTTTTATAACAATCTATCATAACAATCTATTCCTTCAAAGGAGGAAATAACCAAAGCTATCCAGTCTTTTGAAGGAGAAAAATCCCCTGGGCCGGATGGGTTTCAAATGTTTTTCTTTCAACACTTCTGGGATATTATAGGGGATGATATTTGTGGTGTGGTGAAAGAATTCTATGGCTCTAAGTCCTTGCTTAAAGAGCTCAACTCTACCTTTATAGCTTTGATACCAAAAAAACTGGGAGCTAACACAGTTGATAGCTTTAGACCTATTAGTCTTTGTAATTCATTGTACAAGATCATATCTAAAGTTTTGACTTCAAGAATTCTCAAGATTCTCCCCCGTCTCATTTCTCCTCAACAAAATGGTTTTGTGCCAAGAAGACAAATTTTGGACTCGATCATGGTTGTTCATGAGAATATCCATTCGCTGGAGAAATTGAAAAAGTAGGGGTTCCTGATGAAACTCGACCTATCAAAGGCCTATGATAGGGTCGATTGGGAGTTTCTTATGAAAATTATTATGCCTTTTGGTTTTGATGAGGGAATGATTAAAATCATTATGCAACTTTTTACGACTGTCTCTTCTTTGGTGATTGTGAATGGGGGATCCTCTCCTTTCTTCAGACCGTCCAGAGGGCTACATCAAGGCGATCCTATATCGCCAATTCTTTTTGCTATAATGGCAGAATGTTTGGGGAGATCTCTATCTCATCAAGTTTCTCAAGGTCTGATTACGGGACTGCATCCGACTTCTGGAGGGATTATTTGCTTGCATGAACAATTTGTTGATGATACAATCCTAATGGGAGAATCTTTTGTGAAGGAAGCAAGGAATATGAAAAAAGCACTAAATGTGTATGCTAATGCTACTAGTCAAATCATAAACTGGGAGAAGAGTGCCCTATTTTTCTTCAATACCCCTGAATCTAGAATGAATAGAATTTTTGCTATCCTTGGATGCAAGATTGGAAGCCTCCTGGCTTCTTATCTTGGCTTGCCTCTGTGCTTGAAACCAGAGGCTAATTTCTGGAATGAAATTCTTGATAGATTTCAGATGAAATTGGCGGGTTGGAAAGGGGCGATCCTTAGTCAAGCTGGGAAAGTTCAATTGCTGAAATCTACTTTACAAAATATGTCGGTCTATGCTCTAAGCTTATTCATGATACCTCAAAAATTTGCTAACTTAATAGAGAAGATCCAGAAAAGGTTCCTATGGTCAGGAGAGGAAGAGAAAAAGAGACTTAGTCTTGTGGCCTGGGAGAAGATTTGTAGGCCCAAAAAGATGGGGGGTTTGGGAATAAGGAGTATCAATTACACTAATAAAGCTCTCTTAGCTAAGCAATGCTGGAGAATATTTGAAGAGGAGAAAGAATGGAATTTGATAATGAAAAGGAAATACCATCTAAATAATCTTGAAGGCATTCTCCAATCTCAAAATGACATCCAGGGATCTTTTGTTTGGAATAGTATTAGTAAAGGTAAGAATCTCATTTGCAAAGGTAAGAATCTCATTTTTGGAATGATAAATGGATGTCAGAGAAACCCCTAATAGAGAATGAAGATTAGGGGAATGCTATACAAGATTGTAAAAACACAATAGGAGAACTGGTTTACGATTACTGGAAAAATAAAGAGTGGATAGACCTGGGGCAAAAGGATATCAGATTTAAAGATCTAAAAAAAAACTAAACAACTGGTTTATAAGAGAAAATGAAGAAGACAAAATTATCTGGGGCCCGGCGACATCTAGAAAGTTCTCTGTTGCTTCCACTTCGTTGCTTCTCCTCCCTAATGAGGCTCAGCCTTTGTGGGTACAGGTATGGATTAAGGACCTTACTCCTAAAATTAACATATTTTTCTGGCTACTTGTTCAGAATAAAATCCTCACACAGGATAACCTCTTGAGAAGAGGATTTCAAATTCCTAATAGATGTGCCCTGTGCTGTCAAGAAGCTGAGGATTCTAACCACCTTATGATCCATTGTTCTTTCACTAGAGAGGTGTGGGACTCCACTATGTCTTCCCTTGATTTCAATTAGGTGAAACCTAACTCTATCTAGGAGTTCTTTCAGCAATGGAAGAGTCCTTTTAAAGACCACAATGCAAGGATTATCTAGAAATTTGTCCTCCCCAACTTCACCTGGCTTATCTGGAAGGAGAGGAACAATAGAATCTTTAGAGAGAAAAAGACTCCTCCCTTAGTGGTTGCGAATTTTGTTGCTAGAAGTATTATGGAAAACTTCAGAAGTTTGGAAAGGAGAGATAATTGTCTTTGGGACCCTCATCCTGAGAAGAACAATAAGATCTCATGGGAGAGATTAAAGAAGAGCCAGACCCAGAATCCTAGGGATAATGTTATGTGGACTGCGCCTCCAGAAGGTTAGGTTAAAGGGAACTTTGATGGCTCGACGAAAGGTAATCCTGGAAGGGCTGGAGGTGGAGGGATATTAAGAGATAATGCTGGAAACTGCTTAGGAGTGATTGTTGTCCCTCTTGGAATTCAAACTAGCCACGTGGCAGAGGCAGAGGTGGCTCTATATTTGGTAATAATGGTGAAAGATTTAGGTTGCACGTAATTATGGCTGGAAGGGGACTCTCTAAATATAATTAATGCCATAAAAGGGAACTCTGTCAATTCGTGGATGATAGAACACGTCATCAACAAAATTAAACATCTAATGAACTCCTTTGAGGACTGCCATGTCACTCACATATATTGTGAAGGAAATAAACCGGCGGACAGGTTGGCTAACGATGGTACTTTTTTTGACATCATCCAAAAGTGGAGAGGGGAAGTGAATCTCAAGAGTGAGATTTCCAGTCTAATCAAGTATGACAAAATTAATCACCATGAAGGATACATCACTTAAGTTAATGATGAATAGGACGAATCATTTACCGAGGTGGCTTGCATGTAAGCTGAAGTGTGGGAGCATTACTTCGCAAACAATAAGGCATAGACAAAGGGTTAATTTTGATAACAAAAAAAGCATTGTGAACCTAAGAAGTAAGGAGGAGAAGTCTGGAAAGAAGCTGAACTAGTATATGAAAAACAAGAAAATTATGGGAGGTGGTCTGAAGAGGGAGGAACCCTCTGACTGTGATAAATGGAGACAAGATAGAGATGTGTGGAAGAAGCTAAAAAAAGGGGGGGTTACCCAGTTTATGAAGAAGCTTCATGGTCATGACAAAATAATCACGGCTTTGTTTGCGGAGGGCTGGAACAATGGTAAGGTGTTTCTTTAGGGCAAGTCGTTCAAGCTTTCTATTTATAGCATAGAGGAAATTACTGGCTTACCTGTTGATGGTACCCATTCTCATAGAGGCAATAATAAGCTAGGAACTAAAGCCTTTTCTATTTTTCCCAAAACTGTTGATGAGAAAGCCCTAATGACTAAGGGGAAGGGGGACTATGTGGACATTTCTAACATTGATGAATTCTGGGCTAAAATTATGAAGGCCATGATTGAATACTTTACTCTGGATGGGTGGTATTTGAAAATATATAATTTCCATTTTGTGTTTTCTAACCACTTCAGGCACAAAAGGAGAATCTCTTTTCCTTTTTACCTGTTAGGCTCTTTGAATAGCAACATTACGGGGCATAGAAAGAAGGCTTCTAATCCGATGCTGCATGAAGGCTTGATTCTCCTCATCTTTGAGCACATTAGGGATAACATTCCGGACCCTATCCCTAAAAAAATCAAGGAGAAAAGAAAGGCGAAGATTGAGGAGGAGAAGGACCCTGAGACTAGCAAGAAAAGAAAGATAAAAAAAGGAAAACTTTCTGCTACTTCTGAAGATAAGGATACAACAAAGAAGGAGACTACACTCAATCCACAATTGTGTGGGAAGGGTGTTCTAGTGGAAGACAGTGAGAAGGAGACAGAAGAGGAAGAGAAAAGAAATGAGAAAGAGGAAGATTATGGAAGCTATCAAGAAGAGGAAATGAATGAGTGGCTGGAGGAGGGGAATGAAGACAAGGAGGAGACCAGCCATGATGAAGGAGAAGACAAGGAGGAAGCGGATGAGGAAGAAGAAGGAACCCATGGTGACTCCTCGGAAGAAAAATCAAAAGATACCCCTGTTATTATGGAGGGTGCTGAGAAAGAGGAGGTTGGAACTCACACTGTGGAGGAGGTCATTTCTTCTTAGAACGATCCTCTAGAGAATAAAATGAATGATGCCAGGCCTAAGATCGGGGAAGGTAAATCCAGAGAGGAGGTTAATAAAGTGGAGAATGTTTCTTCGGAGGGTTTTACAGGTGGCCAAGAAAATGAAGGAAAGGAGACTGGTTTCTTTCCTTCTGCTAGTGATACCAGAGAGGAGAACTCTACTAGAGGGGAGCATGGAAAGGATGAGATGGCCATGCTAGAGAAAGCTAATAACAAAGAGGATTCTGGTACCCTTCAGAAGGAAAACAGTATGCTAGAGGAGGAAAAGAACATAGAGGAGAACCAGGAGGAGAACAAGCACTGGAAGAAGGAAATGCAGGAAATGGAGATTCATATTTAGGATATGGAAAAAACTATGAATAACATGAAGACCAAGATGGGAAGAATGGAAAATAAGCTTTTTGATAAGGTTAAAAATAAAAAGTCTATAGAGGATGGTACTGCTAAGTTGAAAAAGAAAGTTAAAGAAAAGATGAAAAATTTAGAGACTAAAATCAATTACCATGACAACATGATAAGAGGTGTCCTGAATCATAGCAATGAAGGTTTGAAGGTGACAGTAATGAACCTGAAAATGCTGCATAATCATCTGGAAAGAAACATGCTGGAAAGAACCACAATAACTATTGAAGAGGAAACTGGAAATATAGGGTCGGGGATGAGAACTAGAGGTCGCACTCAGAGAAAGGTTCCTGAAAAACCTACAAAGCTAAAGGAACTGCAAGAAACTATCCAGAAGATGGAAGATCTCCAAAAGAAGGTGGAGGAAATGATTAAAGAAAATTAGCTTGTTCTGGCTGGTAGATATTTTGCTGTAGGTTTCATCTCTTATTTTTTCTTTTGAACTTTCTATATTTTGTTCACTGATGTGGTTTTCCAGTAGGAGTTCCTTTTTTTATTGCGTTAATGCTCTATCTTATGTTGTTTTAAACTCTAGTTTTGGGTCCATGTAAAACCTGATTTTACCTTAATCAAAAACAATCTTTTTATTTGGACTTGAAGGGTACATAGAAAATAGGATTTGTTGCATCCTTATATGGTTTCTCTCCCACACAATGTCACCACTTTTTCACTCTGAGGATTGAACTACACATACATTTATTATATCCTCTGATCTATGATATGTCATCTTTCTCTAGGTAGTCTCTTTATTGTCACCATCTCTCTACTCGCTATGTTTCATATTTCTGTCATTTGAGTCATTACCTCTAAGGTCTCTTTATAATGCATAGTTATCTCGTTCTTATCTTTGCTTTTAACTATCATCTCACATGTAACACTCTTCTTAATCTCCCTTATCTTTGTCTTTTAAATGACTATCATTTGAATCATTTATACTACTCTTATACTACCTCTCTTGCCAAAACTTTACTTTAAATACCATTACAAATCCATTTTAATTGTTCTTTGTCCAACTGAAGTGACACTTTCCACTTTATATTTTGATTTAATTATTTATTTTCTAAATTAATTATTACAGTTTGACCTAGGCTCGACATTAGAAAAAATACAAAAAAAAACATTTTAAATTAGAAAAAATATATATTAAATCAAAATGAAACTACAAAATTACAAAACTTTAATATTATAAGTTCATTATATAATCTATTATGATAATTATAATATTTTTAAAATCATAATAATTAATTATTTTAATTGAAATAAATCATACTTAATAATTTGCTAAAAAAATCCAATAACTATAATATAGAAAAAATATTAATTAAGAATTACAATATGATCAATTAGAATATTTATAATTATATTATAATAATTTTAAATTTCTAAATAATAATTAATAAATTAACATTATATTTTACATATAAACAATTTTATATAAGATATAATTTTAGCCTTCTAATTTAAAATTATTATAATTAATTATACTATGACCATAGTTTTAATTAATTATCTTTATTCTAAGTATATAATTTTTGATTAAATAATTATTATTTAGATTTTTATAATTGAAAATAATTAATTATATCTTGATTTTATACAATAATTTAATTATAATTATTAGTAACTGAACTATTAACAAGGCATTGACAGTTCGATAACTGCTCGGTAACTGAACTATTTTCTTTGCCTTGTCAACTTTCTAACTTTTCTCACTTGTCCAATCTCCTTTACCAACTTGATATCATCAAATGTAAAGTAGAAAACAACTAAACAATTATTACCTTATCATTGTCTGGTTTGTATTAGCTACCCAATTAAGTTCTTCAACTTCACTAACTTCTTCACGACTTTTCACTTCTTCTTTTTCCTTAGCTCACTTAACTTATATCAAACTCTAAATGATATGGCAACCTAATATAAACTATAAAACAAATTCTTGACATCAATGACAAAATAACAATTGATCTATTCCTTCTACAATCTTGTATACCTCTGATCTCGGTCTTAATCATCATCACCATCAGTTGGGGTTAACATTGACCTCGTAGGGCCTTGACAACCCATTTAGAGGCTAAGGAAATGCCTTGTTTTCTAAGGTATTTTATTATTAAACCCCCAACCTATTTTCTCATTGAGCACCATTGTTATTTAACTGAGTGTCTTGTTATTTTACCTTCTCCATCTGACCAGAGATAATTTCTATCCATTTTATGAATATGATTGAATTGATATTGAGGGAAAATCCATGCAAAGGACTATTAAATGCTATAGGCAGATAAAACATTTTGGAAGACTTGCACTCTCCTATAAAATGAAAGGTACAGATTGTCCCACTTAGTGAGTCCTTTTCCAATTTTGCACCTAATCCATTCCTACATATTCTTAAGATTAGGTGAGACCACAAAGGGTATTCCCAAGTACCTGACCTAACGATTGGGCCTCCCTTATGCAATTTGGTACTTTTTGAACCACTTAGGTAGGGTGTCATTCCACCCCAACATAATTGATTTGGGTAATGAGATTTTACGGCCATAAGCTTTACAAAATAAGTTCAGTTTTCCTATAAGATTGTCCACATTTTCTTCATTGCATTCCACTAGAACAATCATATCATCTACAAACTATACATTACTTAGGTCATCCTCATTGGGAAGAGTTACACCTTTTACCCTTGGATAGATAAAATTATCTCTAAGAAGTAAAATAGGGCATCAATAGAAATAACAAGATGAGCAAGTGCTAAAGGACAACCCTACCTAATGGACCTGGATAGAATAATGTCTTTAGATCTGCAACCATTTACTTCAACTTTAGAATTTGCATCAACCATTAGGACTTTAGCCATTTTATGAAATTGACTAGGGAAACCCAAGCACTCCATCATTAACTAGATGAATCCTCATTCAATCCTACCATAGGATTTTTCATATTCAATCAATAACATACTTGCTTCCTAACCTAATCCTTTAGCCCAATATAGTGTTTCCCAATATGTGAGTAGGTTCACAAGTATATACCTCCCTTTAAAAAAACCTATCTATGTAGGACTAATAATATTAGGTAAAAGATTTTCCAATCTTTTGGCTAGTATCTTTGCCAAAAATTCATAAGAGGTATTAAGGAGGGTAATAGGCCTCTAGTTTTTAATAAGTGTTTTATCTCCATCCTTGGGGATAAGTTTGATAGTTCCAACATTGATACCCCTCCCTAGAGAGCCTTTTTAAATTACCTCATCATACACATGACAAAGCTCTTCTTCAATCCATCTAATGTTATATTTATAGAACTTTGTAGGGATCCCATAAGGTCCAAGAGCCTTATCATTGTCTAAGGCTCTAATGACTGCTATAATTTATTCCCTGGAGATATCTTTAGATAGATTATTTGCGTCCTCCTTACCTACTTTATTTGGTATGATGTCCTTTACCTTTTCTTTGGCTACCTTCATGTCCAGGCCCTCTTCATCTGATGAAAATTGTTGAGATTATAATTGAGTAAAGGCATGGAAAATCTCTACTTTGTTGGTAAGATTAGATCCACTATCCCATATAATGTCAATAGATTCATTCTTTTGTTTATTATTTATAAGTTGAAAGAAGAATTTAGAGCCTTTATCATTGTAACAAACCTAATTCCTAGCTCTCACCTTGGCCCCTTGAATCTTGACATTTTGAATTTTTCTAAGAGAGTCTCTAGCTAATGCAACTGCTTCTATTGTATGGTGATCCTAAGAGAAATGTTGAGCCCTATCTTCTACGACTATTAATCTATAGTGGAGATCCAATTCTTTAGCCCTAGAATCCTTGGCTAGTTTATTTCCTATTGTTTGGAATAGATCCCTCCAACTCACTATGTTTTGGTTCCACTTCTTAATGAAGCTATTATGGGAGCACGCCGCGGTGTTAAAATGATTAATTAATCTAATAGCTTCTCTAATGGCATCATCTTCTAGTAGCCTGATATTAAGAAAAAATGAATCTCTCTTGACAACTTCTCTAACTATGCATGAATCATTGGATGCCTTTGTAATAATGGGATGATGATTAGAGAGGGTGTAAGGGATAACTTTGACTATTCCCCCCTCCCCTCTCATCACATCTAAATTTGAAGACTGACTTATCCGCATATAATTTTTTGAGCCCATTGTAGATCCTCTTGCCACCCTTTTGATGGTTACACCAAGTAAACTAGATGTCTTGGTTATCCCCTTTTCCACAAGCTAAGGGGTCAACAATGTTTAATTTTTTTTATCATCTTATGCCTAAATAAGTGCTCATCCCCCTCCCAACAAATCTATTGCCTCCATGTTTATCTTGGGATCCTTTAACCATATTAAAATCCCCCATACTATCCAAGGTATGTCCTCTAAGGAACACATCCATTTCTAGACTTCTATTATTTCTTTGTATTCACTAGGTGCATACAGTGAGAAAATCCCAAACTCCTTATCATTATCTTTTAAGATCACCTACACAACTCTATTACATGAATAATTCCCCCATCTAAGGTCCACTTATTCTTTCCACTTACTACCAACAAGAATAGTACCACCAACTTTGCCTTTGCTATGATTGGTAGTGAGTATTTGGCATCCCTCCAAATGCACCTTAGATTGATGTCAAGATTAAAAATGTGTGGCTTTCACTTCTTGAAGCATTAATATGTCAATATTAATATTCATGTTGAGGAATCTTTTGATAATATATATATTCTATATGGGGATTCCAAAGCCCTTACATTCCATGTATTCATTTTGATATTCAACATTTAAGGAGTGGTGTCTATTAGAATTTTGAAACTCTTGTAGCACTTAGGCAGTGGTTCCTTACTAACTATGGATTCTTTCTTATTATTGGTGGAACCAAGCTGTCTTCCTCTCTTCCTCTTAATCTTGAAGTCAAAGCATTCTTCAACCCCCAAAGAGGGTTTTCCACTCTTCTTAACTTTGGGTTTTTTTTCTCTACCTTTACTATTATTCTTTTGTGTCTTAATGGCTTTTAAAATTTCCTTATTCATCCTCTCCTCACCATTATTCTCATAAGGGATAATATCCCATTTTGTTTGTGTATCTTTAACTTGAGGAGTAGAATCATCCAGATCTACATTATCCCCATCTTTCTTGGGGGGGGGCTTCATTATTGAAAGAGATCCCATAATTATTGGTGGCTATAAATTAGGATTTAAAGGGAGGGGATACATCAGTCAGCATAATTATAATAGAGTAATCTATTTGTGAATCATATAAATCATATTTCTTCTTCATGTTATCAAGAACATCAAAATCCTCTTCAACAACAACATCAATGTATACAGACAAAGGAACTGAGGTATCCTACTAACAATACAAGTAGGATATTTATGCTTAATGAGGCATCTCCAAATAAATAGAGGGTAGTCTTATAATGTTCACCATCAGTAGTAGGTCCAATTTCAAAGATTGGGTTATTTTCAACAACATGGGCAAAGGAGGAAGCATGGTTACTCTTGGGAGTAGAGACCTTCCTAATCCTCTAAAGAGAAATTTATTGGGTATTTAGGTGCGTGGGAGGGGGATGACCAATTAGGGAGAAAGAAGAAGGGTTAATAGGGGGGAAATGACCGCAGGATTAGATTCAATGGAGGAAGAACTCTTAGGATCAGATTTAATGGAGGAACGAGATGTGGTCTCTCATCACAAGGATGGAGGTACTTTTTTCTCCATTGACAGGGGGAGTCATATCATTCAATTTTGGTCTTGAATTAGGTTTATCCTTAAGAAGAATATTTTTTGGGTAACTATTATTCAAACCCTCATTGTTTTGTTTAGGAGGAGCTTTGTGAATGCTAAGTATAGGGAAATTTCTTCTTCTGTGTCATTCCTTATGGAAAAGGAAGCAAGAATTTAGCCCTATGAGAATCTTGATAGGGAAATAAATTTATTTTGTATTTAAATCAAATTGAGGAAAGTTAGGAATATCAATTCCTGGATTGACTGCTATTAGAACTCTCGCATCCAAGTGAGGAAGAGTGTTCAAAGATTCCAATTGGATAACCCTTCCAATATTTTCTAAGGCTTTAGGGAGGATTTTCCAAAGGAATGAGGGTACATCCTCTATAGTCAACCATTTAGGGCTTGACACAGCCAAAATTTCTTCCTTATTTGCATCATCCCACCAAGAGACAACTCTAAAAATACAATACCCTATGTTCTAGTACTGTTTATTTATCACCTCTTTTTTATTGATAGGTTATTTAAAAAACATAAGAAACAAACCCTTTTGAATCATTCTACAATATAAATAATCAAGCCCATATCTTTTAGACCAAACATTAAGCAACCAGTTATTCATGTATTTCCTAGTTGGAACCCTATCTATGTCCTGAGCAGCTAGAAAAATGGTAGTATCATTTAATCTAGTTTTTAAAAAGGAAATAGCTTTAGACATTTGTAGGTTAGGTTTGAAAACAAGTTTAATGGAGTAAGGACTCTTACCTCCTCTTTCTTCATTGTCAACTGTCAGAGTTCTTAGGGATTTGTCAATGAAGAAGTTAGCACCCCTAGAAGAATCGACAAAAGTCTCAACTGTCGCATTGCATGAAGGAAATGAACTAGGGGTCAAAGTACCCATAAAAAAAATAATTAAGGGGAGCCAAAAATGTGATAGAGAGGAGGAAAATCTCCCACAAGGTAAGGCCTCCTCAAGTTTGAGCTCACTTGGCTAGTTCAAGAGAAAAGCGGGTTAAAAAAATGTTCTAAATTTATTATTTAGAACATTTTTCAATAGTTGTAGTTAAGATATATACATGCAATCTTAAGAGACTATTAACAAATAATTATCAAAGAAACAAAATATAATTTTAAAAAATAAAAATAAAATTTAAAGAATAATTAAATAAATATTAGAAAAACTCGTACAATTTTTTAATTATTAAAAATCCATTATAGATATCTTAAAAGCCTTTATGTAATGAAATTTAGAAAGATATCAATTGAAGTTATTTTATTTATCTTTAAATTATTTTTTATTTTAGTTTACATTATATTTACTACATATAAACACATTTAAAACCTATTCTCTAATTTTTTATTCCTAATATAGATTTTTTATTCTAATTTCTAAAAAAATAAGTCCTTTGTATATTTTTACTATGCCTAGAGTTCCTTCTTTTGAGAATCTATCTTCAACTAGTGGCCCCACCATACTATTGATTCCTTCATCAATTTCTATGTCTTATGGCTCAATATCTTCTAGTAAGTTTTCAATGATCTTTATTTTTTTGATGTTTAATTCCTCATTTTCTTCCTCATCTTCCTCTATTAAGCCCATGAAGTCATAAACAACTTCTAATTCTAGAGGAATATCTTATTCTTTGAAGTTTTTTTTGTATTGGATCTCTCCTCCTTTTTTAGCTCCTCTCCAAAATTATTTTCTACAGTTTCCAACTTTTCCAATCTTTCACTTATTAGTTGTTGTTGATCTTGTCCTTAATCCACTTGATCCAAGAGGACTAACCGGTCTTCTACTTCATAATGGAATATTTTAGTATCTTGCAATAATTTTTGAAGGGCCAGTTTGCTCTTGGCAATAGCCATTTCCTTTTCATTTTCCTCATTCTACCTTAATGTAATTAGTGGAAGACATTATTTTCTTTTGGTTATTGCTATATGTTCTTCCTTGAGTGCTTCTATTAAATACCCACCAATTTCATTATTGAATTTTATAGCCACTTGTGGTAGTGGAATTGATTTTGTAGCTTGGAGTTTTTCTGGAGAGTATTTCTTTTTGAGATAGATATTTCTAACTGGTATTGTCTCATTATAAAAGGTAGGTTTCAACTGCCAACTTCCCTTTTCAGTTTTTAATTCTAGAGGATCCAGGGATTTGATCTTTGGATCAATGTTTTTAAAAAAAATTGCTTCTACCCCGAGATCTTTTCCTTCATTACTTTCATAACCAATGATTGATCCCAGGGTATTTCCAATGGTTCTATGATTTCAGAGAAATGATATTTTGTTGGTAAAATTCCTAGATTAACCCATTTAGGTAATGTTGTTGGTGTATATGTTTTGGGATTTAGATTAGGTGACTATTCTATGCAGTGAAAGCCATATCCCATAAACAATCTTGTATTACCATGTAAATTTTTATTTTTGATTGTTTCATCTTTACAAGTAATTAATAAAAAGTTATTTTCCAAGATAGAGATACTTATCTAGTGTGGAAATTGTGATTTCCACCAATCCTTCACTCTTTGAATCAACTAATTATTTCCACTCCAAATTGCTGGAACACCCATCTTTGAGTTAAGATCCCATATAGTCTTTATTTTCTCTGAATTAAGAACCAAAATATTTTGTCCTCCTTTTCTTTGTTAGGGTTAGCTACAGCTGAAATGCCTTTATGTTAAGAGATTGTTTTTGTGTCCTTTCTTTTTCCTAGTGGGATTCTATTTGCCCCTATTGGCAGTATAGGGTTGCATTTGATGTTTCCTTGATCCCTTTTCCATATCTCATTTCCATGTTTTCTCAAAGATCAGGAATTCCCATGTTTAAATAGGGGTTATATCTTTTTCTAGGAGGAACTTTGGTAGCTCTTTGGGAAAATTTGGGATGCTCCATCCTAGGTCTCCTTTGTCAGGTTAATTGTCTATCTACCTTTTTTGACGCCCTATCAAGAAAAGGAAGTTTCCCATGAAAGAATATATCTTTATTGTGAGTATTTTCTAAGGTTTTTAAGCTTTGTGGTCTTTTGTTTTTGGATATGTCCTCTTGAATTTTATGATATGAGAATAGGAGATTTGATGCCCCCATTGCAGATAATTTATTGTATGAGGAACTCTTCAAATATCTAAAGGAATTTGATTCACCCCGGTTGCCATGGCTTCAAAATTTCTAAATAATTTTTCCTTCATGAATAGTCGCTTGACATTCCTTCCCATATAAATTTTCCATTCTTCCTCAAAGGTGGTCGCAAGGGGCTTCTTTCCTCCTGCAAATAATTCTTGATAATTCTCATACTTCTATGGTTGATGTTCGCATATTTTAGAGTAGAGCTTCGATGTAACATCATATCTCGTATCTCTAATTTAGTTAAATAATTGTGTTATTTTATTAAAATATTCCTCATTATTTTTATCGCCACAATTAAGTGATAATTTCAATTACTTAACTGCATCTTCTAAAATTAAATAAATGACCAATTTATTTAATTAAATTCATTTCTCTAAGGAAAAATAATTCTTCCAAAAATAATTTGATTTGATTAATTTATTTATTTCTCATATGCATGATTAAATAAATTTTTGAATCTATTTAATGCTAATTATTCTACTAGTTCCACCTTCATGACTAATATTGACTTTTAATTTGACTACTCAATATATTATGTCAACTGCCCAATCAATTTTCATTAATGATCAATCAATTTAGTTTTCTCTCTTTCACAATCAATTCAATTACTTGTCCAATCTATCAAGTCCACTTCCAATCAAATGACTTAACTATCCAATCTATTATGTTACGCAACCCTTTAATTATCAATTAGTCTCACTTCCCTTGTCAATCAAATTAGTCATTTGATCAATCAATTTCAATTATCTCTCCAATCACCCAACTTCGATTGAAGTCCAAAATTCTATATAATGAAAAATAATTCTCATAATTTGACAACCACAATCTTGAATTCTCATGTTGTCTTAAGCAATTATGAGAGCCCATATTTGCATTGATAAGGAGAGAGCCAAGGAAGGATTTGGATTGTTTGCATTGATTTCAATTGATTTGGTTAAATTGTTTTCATTCAATTGTTCATTCCATGTTGATGTTAGGAGTACTCAATATAGCAATATAGATCTTTGTGGTTGGATATGACTTGGTTTTTGTAGGTTCCCAAATATTTTACCCCCACTACATAATGGTGAACCCGACATGAATTACCTGATGCTTCATATTTTATGTTTTTTAATTTATGTGTAGACACAAGGGCATTCAATGCATTCACTTCCTATTTGACACAATCGCATGTTTGAGCACCACATTTTCATTCTATTCGATGCACTTTCTTTGTCATTTTTTTTATAATTTATGGGTTGATATATTTTTTAATTGCAAAATTATTATCTATAACCACTGATTATAATACACAATTTTATGTTCTTAATACATGATTGTTTTTCATTGATGCCCTATTTTTCACTCTTCAAATATTATTTTACTTCTATTTGTGTAGAATAATTTGACTCATTTGACAAGGATTCAATGTAACTGCTTTTTAAGTGTTGCATTTGCATTATCTAAATGACACATTTGTCAAAAATAGAGCCACATTTGTCTTCATATTAACACAACTAACTATTACAGATACCCAAAAATTAGAAGCATAAAAAGGCAAAATTGAGATACCCTCTTGAGTACAAAAGAAGAAAGGAAGAAATCAAAGCTAATTAGACCTCCATACATGGAATAAAATTTGAAGAAGACCAAAAAGATATTAAATTTCAAGAGGTATTCAACAATTATTTTTGAAGGGTCCTTAATTATCATAATAAATATAATTTGGTCATTAATATGAGTGCTTTACATACTGATGATTTCTCATTTTTAGATCTAGGGGTTTTTGGTTGCTAATATCTGATTTGTAGCCTATGGCATGGATGAAATTCTTATGTGATTTAAACAAACAAATAATTCGCATTTCATTTTGGAGCACTAAAATGAACTTTTTTTTAAATTTCTATTTGTTTTTAGATTAGATAATATTTTGATTTGGGTTATATAATTGAACATGATGTCTGGTGTGTCTTGTGTGTTTGCACACTCTATCTAGGCTAGTTACCCCTTTTTCTTTTTATTAGAGAGTCTTGCTTGGATATTTCATCACCCAAGATGATGACCTCAAACCGGTAAATCCCCCTAGCCGTTATACAAATAAGACTGTGAGAAAACTCTAGTTTTATACTTGACTAAGATCATCCAGACGTGTTATTGATAGCTCAAATCAGGGGAACGTGCCTAAGGAGTCGACAAGACCAACTAGAGACTTAAGTGTCTCACACTTGTTATTTGATTAGGTAGGCACCTTAGAACTTACTAAACACCACTTGTATTTAGAATTCCAAATCCTTCCTACTTTTTGACTTATGGTATGTGAGACACATTTCCCAAAGACACCCCTCATGTATCCCCCTTTTTGAGACAGAAAATTTATTGAGATTTACAAGCCTTGAGAAATTTGAAGCTTGTTATGCCCAAGAAGTGTCATGGAGGAGAGTTAGTGCTACCAAGCTTCTATCTATCTGAATTAGATGTGATATTTTATTATAAGGGGATTTGACAAGGAGAGTAATTTCCTTTGTCATAGGTTGTGCTTGTTATTTTTTTCTTATTGTTTATCACACCAGCCACACTACTTGTTACATGTATGTTATCATGTATATTTGACAAAATAAATACAACATTGACATTACATTTGACAAAACTGTAAAATGCAATTAAAAACCTTGCTACATAATTCACCTATTCATGCACAAATGTCATATCCATGCTATGTAATTTCTATTAATTCATTGTATCTGTCATAATCCTATATCATAACTTCTATAACCTTGCATTGTAATTGCTAGATTCTAATACATAATTGTTGTAACCATTCGATGTAATTGCCTGCTAAATTTGTAAACTATATCAGATTGAAATTAGGGTTTCCAAATATGCCATTTTCCTCTATCCAAATTTCTATGTTCCCATGATTGACATATGAGACTTCATATCCTTATATTTATCTAGCCATATTATTGCATATTTAGTGTATCCTTGTAAATAGGAAATTATATCCTATCATTCTTAACGTATCCTTTCATTTAGCTAGTTGTATCCTTGCATACTTACCATATCCTTGTGTATAGGATATCACACCCTTGCATATCATTTCATATCTTACATTATCCTCATATTTAAGGCCTTCATTTTGCATTGGCTTTTTAGTTTTAAAAATCCAAGAAAAACACAAAAACATAGGTTGCATTCCCTAAGGTTGAACATTCACCTTTAAAGTCACCTTTTTGAAATTAGAAAGCATATATTTTTGGGTATCCCTTTAGTGATCCTAAAATTAATCTTGACCTCCTTCATATCATCTCGTGATAGACACCCTATCAATTTTCCAGTTTGTCATTTTATTCCTAAATTTGAGGTCAAGAGAATTCGCCCAATCACTTGGGTTTTTCCTAGAAATATTGCCTTTGAAGTTTCCAAAATTTCTCTTAGGATTACCTTGGTCAAAACTTACTAATAATTTTATTCTCTTACCTAGACCATATAATCTATATATTGCATCCCAAAATTCTAAAAAAATCCTCATATAGTTGTCA
Source organism: Chamaecyparis obtusa (assembly GCA_027943335.1). Taxonomy (NCBI): domain Eukaryota; kingdom Viridiplantae; phylum Streptophyta; class Pinopsida; order Cupressales; family Cupressaceae; genus Chamaecyparis; species Chamaecyparis obtusa. Next base: position 347,902 of record BSBK01008763.1, read on the forward strand.
TTTTACCTTACTGCATATCGCATCCCAAAAATCCAAAAATACAAAGAAAAACTATAGTCATAGCCAATTGTCATTTTCATTTTGCATAACCTCATTCTTACATTATATTCCCTTAGATTAATTTTGTGCATGCCAATCACAAGATCACAAAAAAATAAAGGCCAAATAGACTACAACAATGACCTCATGTTCAACCCAGCTAGTGAGATGGATTTTAACACACCAAGGACATTACGACATAACTATAGGGAAAATAATTTCATTACCACCATTTTCCCCTATACCTCCTTCAAGAGATGAATTTTTAGTCAAAAATATTAGGGAATAGTGTACTTAAGAGTAAATTGATCACGCCCTCTAAGATCCTAGGATTATGGCCATTGTGGATGCATTATTGTCTTATAACCCCAAAAGATCCTTTCACTTGCTTACACAAAATGGAGCTAAATTATTAGAAAAAAGGAAACACGCACAATTGATGAGGGGTGTGAATCAACTGTGTCAATAATTTCAAAATTTTATCCAATACTTAACCTTAACACTTAGATCTAAAATGATAAATATTGAAGCACTGAACCACAAAGCACAAGAACACATAACACTAGAATTTTTTCGTAGAAACCTGGTTAAGGGAAAAAACATGACAAACTCACAAGATGATGTACTAGCATAATAACCTTGTTGAAGGTACAAAAGGGAATGCACTTTCATTCAAGATTACATCCTAGAGCTCAATGCTCAAATACAATAGAGAGAAATAACTCTATGGGAAATATCCCTAAGAATACAACAAGGGATACAACCCCAAATGGACTACAATCCAATGATTTATGAACTGACTGATAGCATCTCTAGTGTGCCAATACAACTTTGATGAAGTGAAACAAATCTCTATCGCAATTATAGATTCCACTCATACCTCTTCACACAATCTCTAATACACACACATACATCCACTCACATACATCTCTCGTACTTCACAAATATAATTGATTACAACTTTAAATACATTACATCAACTTTTTCTCACAAGGTCGGTCAAGGACCTAATTACCAAATATTACATTGAATATAATATAAATATTAATGTGATCTAAGACATGTCAAAAAAAACATAGCGAGGACCCAAATCTCCATCTATGAACATGCTTTAGAGCCACAAATCACACCACAATCTTTCACAACATGACACACCACCAAGTCAGCCAAGAACAAATAAGAATATCAACATGTCATAGGAAAACCACTAAATCCAATCAAATAACCCAATACGATCCAACAACACAAGTAGGACACAATCCAAAAACATCAACAAGCAACATGAAATGCCACATCAACAACATAAACAACTTTGTTTCATAATTCATAACTATCTTTGCACTGTTCATTAAGAACACCAAACATCAACCTCTGTCACTTGAGAAGAATAGCTTGCCAACATACAAATCATTAACCATTTGGGATGAGGACACACATCCATATCCTAAACTCACCACCAGGTTAAAAACCAAAAAAATTGTGTAACCAATCCACACCAAACCAAAAACTACAACACTACAACTTCCTAAACAACCATAAAAACCAAATACCAGAGACTGGTAACACACATAACTTACTCAAATCATAATTCAAACCTCTATAAGTTGACATATATCAACTACAAACATCCCTTCATAAATCCACAACTTCACAACATCTAATCTTCAATATAGTAGCCATACCAATCTAAACTCTTCACTGAACAAACCAGGAACATTGTTAGAAATAAAGAAATACATTGATATTAATGACAAAAAATCAATGTCAATAGATATATGCAATATACCTCATAAATATCCAATATTAACTTCTTGCAAGATTTGATATGTGTACCATTGTGGAAAATGCACCATCAACCCAAACATAGTCAATAGGGATTTCCCAAACATTGTCATGCTCACAAGTTTCCTTGACCGTACCTTCCAACAACACATCTTACAACACCACCCAAGTCACAAAATCCTTCACCCATTTAGAATATAGTACAACCCCCTCTTTTCCAACAATCCCCCAACAACCAGTGCCACCACAAATGCAAGTACACCTTCCATTGTATCATAAACTAATCTGACGATCAATCCTCAAACTGTCATAGCAAGTTCCTCTAGCAAAGTTACACTGCCTAGTCAGACAAACATATCAAATCCTATGGCACCAAGAAATGTGTGTTCTCAAGGTGCTACACAAATCCTAGTGGTATTCAACAAGGAGTGCCTCCTAATCAAGGACCGTGTTTAATTCTTCAAGAAGCACCCTCTCACCAACCTCTGGTCAGTAAAAATCCTAGCAACCAAGGGATATTATTGATATAGAGGCTAATGATTCAACTCTAAACAACTTGTAAACATGTCTCCCTTTAATGGAATCATTTCCTTCACAAAATGTCAAACTCCTCTTCACAATGACATCCTACCCTATTGGCTACAAAAGGAAAATGAGGTCTCTAATGTTCACAAGACCCAAACAACTACAAATACATCTTAGAAAACCCAAATACTTTATTAACATACCCTTCACATCCTTCAAAAGTCTCAGTTTAATTGACTATCATACTCTTCCCAAAATCAACACTATACTCTATTAGCCCTTGTCAAGGACAATTCTGATCACAAATCTTCAAGAACTAAGCAAACCCTCAAACCAATTGACATTCCATATACCCTTTATTGATTTTGTTGAAAAATCAAGATATAGGACAACTTTGTTTTGTAATTGTTAGCATGAATATTAATGAATGTTGTTAGAGAGATGGATTGGATGTTGATTAGAGATTATTGAGTTCTTATATGTTACATTCATGACTGGGTTTGTCATTGATGTCAACATATATGTTTTCTGGACAGAGTTAATAGAGTTACATACATAGATTCATTTGGTGAGGTTTTATATTGATGAATTAAGTTTTGCAAAGATTTATTAGAATTCAGGAACATATTTTTATGATGTGGTTGCAAGCGCAATTTTTTTTTATGAAAATATGTTCGAGTTATGCGAAGTTTACTGACGACTGTTCACAGTGAGAGTTTCCAGGAACTGGTGACGGTTATTCAATATTTATTATTTTAGCGAGGTTGAAGCTAGTTCAACAAGGTTGATATGTTGTTGAATACATGTTCAAGATGCTTGGATAAACATGACATAATTGTAATGCCCCACCAGGGAACCCAGGAGAAATTAACCTAAACATGCAACTAAGTTTACAAAATAATTTTTTTCTCAAGTGTTAACAAACAACAACAACAATGTTTTACAACGCGGAAGCAATACAATATAATTCACAACTCGCATATGAATACAACTCAACATAGATTACAAATATCAAGGGTTCCTTGATGTAGATTACGTAAGAATTAATTAATTACTTTAGATTAGATATAATTTAAAATCTCATGTATACAAATTAATGATAAATACAACATCATATAAAAGATAACATAAATCCAATTGGTATCATAAGGTATCCATAATAATCCACGTCCACTGCACATGTCGCAGGGTATGTAACACAATAATCCAATATAAAATACAACATGATATCTCATGAACAATCGATACAATGATACAAGGGACACATAATAAGAAAGATAAGAATACATCTCCACCAATGAAGAACAAGAAGGAACAACTGCTATAGGGATCATCCAACACTGATGCACAAACGTCAAAATCTCAAATGGTAAAAGAATCACTACCACCCAACCTCATGGAACCTAAATGGTCCACTCCCACTATGCTAAGGAGATAACAACAGATACCAATCAGATAACAAATATCACTGATAAGCATAACACAAGCTAATGAAGAGATCTTGTAAGCTTTCTAACTCAAGGGTACACTAGGATAACAAGGTAAAACATACTTAACCAGAGGCAACAAACACATGTAGGAAACCTAAGATGCATAAAGGGAAGTGTCATCACACGAGCCAACTCTAAGTTTATCCTGGTAGTCTCTCAAGACCATGATGCCCTAGTGATTCTATGCGGTATCAGTGACCTCTCATGTAGATGAGGTACTAACTATGCTATATCCAGTCCACATAGGTGGCAAGCATCTTCCCACTCCCATCCTAGTCAAAAATCAATCAGGAAATCAAGTATGGGTGAGGTACATAATATCTTATTAATTCATTTTAAACTCTCAATGCCATTTAATTATCACTTGTTAAGCCACTTCGGGCTCCGACACCAATTAAAAGCCACTTCCCACCTATACACTTAGTTAACCCACCTAGGTTCACAAATTGAATAACATCCAAAGATCTCAATAAAGTTCTCACAATGGTTCCACAAAATCATATGGGACAGACACTTATCACAAATCATAATACTACATCACCATTCTCCAAGCCTCCATATAAATCATTTAAATAGAAATTGTTGAGTAAACAAAAATCAGGCTATAAGGCATGCATAACATCACATAACTATCTATCTTGAGCCTCTAGTATCCGTTTCCCAAAAGTCAACTAAAATCCCCAATCGACACAACTAGGTTTAAGTCTAAGTCCATCATAAAATAATTCTCATGTAAAAGAGAAGGCCTACAAATTTGAACTCCATGTGCATGAAAATCAACGCATGTGAGAAAACAAAACAAAACATTTAAATGCCAATAACACATCTAATTTATATTAAACATTAATTAATAATGCAAGCCATACATAACTATTAAATTAACATAATTCATATTTAAATCATATTTGCCTTAATTAAAAATAATTATTAAAACTTAAAAATGAAATAAATATTACAATTTAATAATAACAAAATATTAAAATTTAATTAAAACTAACATTGAAATTTAACTTTTAAAAAAAACAAAAAAACAAAAAAAATTAAACATTTATGTGGGGGGGGGCAACCCTCCCCACCTTGCGGCCTTGCCGCAAGTACTTGTGACAGTCTGCAAGTCTTGCGGTCCTCGCAAGCATGCGGTGGTCGCAAGCCTTGCGAGCCGCAAGCTTGCGGTGCTGCCTTGCCGCAAGGGTGGTGGGGGTTAGTGGCCCCACCACCATTACATTTTCTTTTTTATTTTATTAAATTTTTTTACAAATTATTATTATGTTTTTTTTTTAAAAAACTCTGTCAAAAAATTTTCTGACGGAGAACATAGAACAAACCTTTTTTTTACATAGTTTTTATAAAATCTCTAAACAAAAATGGAGGAATATATATATATATATATATATATATATATATATATATATATATATAATCAAATTCTAATGACTAATTCATATAGACATGGAGGCTAAAAAAAAAATATTTTCCAAATAAATACATGGAGAAACCAAATCTAATCAATTCCCAGGGTTTCCAAAGAACATTCAAAATAAGATTTTCTCTTCCTAATCCAAATCAAAATATGAATTTTCTACAACCCAATACACACAAAAATTACTAAGAGCATCTAGGGTTCCAATGTGCATAAATTTTCTAAATTTTAAAATAGACAATACCTTGGATCTGGCTCCTTTCTCAAAATTTCAACACAAAGATTTAATACCCAATTCAACCAAGTAATTGAAAATCAACCATAACATAAGAAAACATTCAACAAGTCTTCCAGGTGCAATGCAAACAATCTTTTCAAAATGAACTAACATGGGTTCTTCAAACCCTACTTGAAATCCACATGAAAAATTTGAAACAAGGAACTAATGAAGACTCTACGAATCCAAAATACTCTTAAGCTTTGAAAATAATCCTTCAAACAATCCACACATTTTTCTCCAAAATCTAGCCTCTCCCCAAAACTTGTGTTTGTAAAAAGACTAAAAGAAACTCTAATAAAGAAAATTCCCCACACAAAACCCTACATGCAATCTCCAAACATGAAACATAACTAGACATGCAACTCCAAATTAGAAAATAAAACTCAACTCTCAACTCCTACTTTTATCAATTAATAATACATGCTTAATTTTAATTATCATAATAAAAGAATGCACTTTTCTAAATTTAATTCCTAACTCAACTTTAACTTTAAATTCTAATTTAATTTTCACTAAACCAAGTGTGCAACTTAAATTTGCATTTTAATTATTTAGTCACTCAATAAATACTTTAGCATAAATTTAACTATGCAACTAATAAATTTAAATAAATCAATTATGCCATTTAATTCATGTTAGGATTTAATAATTAATTAAACCCTTAATTCCAAATTTAAATCTTTTAATTTAATCAAAGGTATTTAATCAACCTTAATAATTAAATGTTCTCTATATCAAATATTTTCACAACATAAAATATAACTTATTCCAATACCATAATTACTCTTAATCAATTATTTAAATCAAATAATTCACACAAGAAAAAACACTTGACTCCCAAAATCTAAAAATCAATTAACTCCATAACAAGCAAACACCAAGGAAGGGTTCACAAATTCATGTCATCTTAACGCATTCGGATAGGGGACTCAATCATAAACTTGTCCCTTAATTTAGGATAATACTGGCTTGGGTTGGGGTTTGGACCTGTGTGTTATCTCCCCTCTCTTACCATTTGAGGTGTTGTGATAGGGCACGCTCATCCTGACAATTTAGGGAAGTCGATGCTTGGTACCTGAAATTCTGCATAAAAGACAAGCATGTACATACATGTATAGATATATAACATACAATGGCGGGGATCAGCTGATCGTGTGGATCTCACAAGAAAGTAACTACGACTCCATCCCTCAACCACATCAAACAGAAATATAAAACACACACACCAACCATACACATGCAAGTATGGGGTTAGTAACAACACAAATGTAAATAACATCCTAGCATATAAATTATCATCGAAATATAACCATAACATATACATAATCATAAGCATTTAAATTGACATGAAAATAACAATATTCATCTAATTGAAAATACATGATATAACACATAATCCAAAGGTTCATATTTAATTGATTTAATAATCCAAATATCACTGAAATAACCAATGCATACATAAAAGTGGCCTAAAAGAGTTTGGCAAAGATAAGAAAAAAACAAACTATGGAGGGGCACTACAAGAATATACTTTGCATTCCGTGAAGAATTGTGGACGATGTGAAGCGTGTTACTTCTTTGGGAGCTAACTACAGATTAATATTCTTATGGAAGTATGTAGATGTAATAAAATGTGCATTGTAAATTCTTATTGATGTCCTATATTAATAATTGTAAATTGAGAAATCCTTTTGGCCAACTCAATAATCATTAGGACTTGATATAAAGGAAAGGGTATCATGAAGGTATCATGCGGTCATGAGATAGTGTGTGAGCTTTGAATGTGAAATCTTTATGATCAGAGAAGAAGATGATGTTGTTGGTATGTCCAGGACTTCAAAGGAATTGTATAGGAAAAGAGAGTTGTTTTTTTAGTCAGTTCACCCTTGGATGTGGTATCCTGAAGATTGTTTAGTGAAGATATTCTTGAAGTAATCTGGACAGTAGGTTCAGTTGTCTTTGTTGTGTTTCTCATCAACTCCTCATAGGGTTGGGATCTTTTAGCATGGATCCAAAGTCTCCTCACATGGACTCATATGTACTAATTGTATTGTAAAAGACTTCTAATAGGGTCTATCCTTTCACAAGGAACTTTTATATTAGTACATCATCTTGTGGGCATCATTCCCACCGAGATTTTCCCTCTGATCAAGGGTTTCCCTAGTTAACAAATCTGGTGGTATTGTGTATGTTTATTATGTTGTAGTTATTGTTGTTATTGATTACAAGTTTAAGATTTGATAGAGTTGAATTTGAGTTAATTAATCTCACAACTGATTCACCCCCCCCCCCTCTTAGTTGTGTTGGTTGACTTTACTTTCTAATAGTAACAACGCCCAAAAATTGGATTAGCAATCTCTCCTTTAGGCCTAATTTTCCCTTCATAGTGGAATAAGTGCCTATAAAACCCCACAAGATCATCAACATATGGAATTTATTTCATTTCTAGATACCCTTTTGATTCTCCTAAAACTTGCATGAAATTTGACATATTGTCCTTTGCAAAAAATGGTCCAAACAATGGCTGGTAACTCTAATTTTTGCCTAATTAGGTGTTCCCGCACAAGCCAATATTGATCCAATAAAAGTGTTCAATGTAAATGAATCTAGGAATTCCAGCATGGCCTAAAAATACCAATTAATTTTCAATTTTATGGACTTTCAAGTGGATTGAATACCACTTATTGTTAAGGATTCGCAACAAGCATATACTATTGGGTTTATAACTGTAACAAAATTAGTTTGACATAACAGAGATACAAGTGGATACATAAATTCATGATTTCATCAACTCTTAATTTTAAAGTAGTCCTAATGCATGCTATCAACCTTCTTCATCAGTGCTACCCATAAAAAAAAAACCATTTCATATCAAAACCCTCAAAGTTCATTAAATACTATCATTCTAGCCTACAACATGTGGAATCAATCCCCTAGGACATCATTATAACATGACCAAATCTATTCACAAAAATCTATAACTCTGGAATCATAAAATAAGTATTTTAATAAATTTTCCACCAATTCAGAGACCATTCCCATGGTCAAAATGAAGGATATGCATTTTTTTGTGTTCATTATTACCCTAATGAGGGTTTCTGGTTGTTTACAAGAAAATTTCCATATCTTTCAAAATACATCATCAAAATACATAAGAATGGATTCAAATGAAATTTTATTTTCTGCTCTATCCCCTACAAGTCTAGATCAAAAAAACATTATATAAGATCACACCATTAACATTAACATTCACAAATTTGTAGAAACATGGAACAAACAACAATCTTTATTGAATTTCTCTTTACAAAGCTCTTCCAAAAATGACTACCTACTCTGGGTTTGACCTTACATTTCATTTTAAGGCATAAACAACCTCCCCTAGAAATTTGAAACCAATTGTCCATTTGTGTTTTAACTATTCAACTTCCCAATTCATGCATGTTTTGCGTAATGACAATTTTTTGTTAATATGACAATTTGTTTGACAATTTTCACAACATGCCTAAAGACTCATTTAATTGACTCTTAAACATAAAAAATGACCTTTTAGAGGCCTTTTACATCAACAGAGTGTTTAAAATGCCACTTTAGACACATTTTATTGTATTAGTCATTTGGTTGAAAGAAAAGTGCTTGACAACTTTTCTTATAACTTGACAGTTTTACAACCTATGACTATATGACCCTAATAGACTTCCATTACATCATTAATGATCAACCATGACCTTATCACAATAAAATATGACTCAAAGTACCCAAACTTATGATTTGGCCTTTTTTGACAATCAGGGCTAGGTTCCCTTGCACCATACTCCCCATGGAAATGAAATGTAAGTCCCTTGAGTGAGGACCTGCAACAAACTTGTACTTGATCTCTTCTTCCTCTGATCTCAATATGTCTACTTCATTTTTTATTCCTTTCTAATGTACCAACTATTGGAAATGTGCATCAAATTTGGAACTTGCACCATCTTTATACTTCATCTTCACCCTTGGCCTTCTCATTTTCTTGCTTAAGTGTTTGGACCCATCAAAGAGAATTTTTTGCTTTTTCCAACATGATTTCCTTGATTCCTACACTCGAATAGACATGATAATAATTTCTTTGACTAAAATAATTGGATTAGTAACAAAAAAAATCATGAAATTTTGGTCCTATCTCCTTGGTGACTCTTTCCACATAACAACATCTAATAGAATCATCTACATCCTTTCATCAACAACCTTATCATCAAATTGGTTACTATCATCAAATTTAACTTTATCAATAGGATCAACCTTCATGTACTCTTTTCTTTCATCTTCCTTCGAGACATCATCTATTATCTCACCAACATGTTCTTGCAAACCTGCATATACTTTATCAATAAACAAAGATGTAACTTCTTCATCGGCAAGTTGATTATTGACCTCAACATCATTATGCTCCTCAACTTGTTTAACTTGATCACTATATTTAATCAACTCTTCATTGTTTACCTCCTTTATCTTCATTGTCCTTTTGTGCCTTTGCCTCTTTTGAATGATCCTCCTAATGAGCCATATGATCTTTTCCTTGATTGGTAGGTGTCATTTTTGTCTCTCTAGAGAAACTTCTTTTTCCAACTCTTTCAAAGCTTGATCCAACCTTTGTAACTCTTTCCTAAAAATTTCTTTTTTTGCCTTGTCATATTCCATCTTCTTCCTCTCTTTATCTTCTCTTTTATTCTCTTTCTTCTTCCTATTAATACGAAGATCAAATTACTGAGAGGGGAGGGGTGAATCAGTAATCTATCAATTATCCAAGTTGACTCTTTAAACTTTACCACTGCATTCATAAGTTTATCTTTTGACAACATCAATTGAAAATCTTAACCATAAACACATCCATAAAATGATGAAAGACTTGACATAGATATTTATCTCGTGGAAACCCAAATTGGGGAAAAACCATGGTGGGTATTTGATGTAGGGGCATCCAAGGTTAAGGCAGGGTATTCTGTGTCCTCGGTGAAACTGCATGGAGTGTTTGTGTTTTGGCTAGTTTTACTCAGTTGCAGCCTTGACCGATGGTCTTGGTCATTGAAGGAAGCTCAGTCACTGAAGGAACTCGGTAGTCTCTACCACTCGATGAAAGTGTTACTCGGTCATGCCTGCGGTGCTCGGCAGTGCCTGGCATGCTCGGTAATTTTACTGTCGCTCAGTAGTTCTGACTTACCGACTGGAGTTTTGTGTGATTTGTTGAGCCGACTTGGTGAATTAATTATTGGTAGCCATTGTCTTGGGCTGACATGCAAAATTAAATATTTTTATACATTTGTAAGCTGACTTGTATGGCATTTAATTATTTGTTTTGGGAGTTAAGGGTTTCATCTAGCCGACTTGTGGCTGATGATTAGTATTTAAGGAGGGCTTGGGTAGATGTTGAGGGGTAGATTTTGGGAGATTAGGATTGGAACAACTTAGCATATCTAGAATTCAGATGCAGAGGTAAAGTTGGTGAAGTTGTGGAAAAGTTCTTGATGTTCTTGCAGATCAGATTGTAATCTGATAGTCCTTGGTAGCAGAGCTAGTGGTTTTCTTACTTGGGAACAAGAAGATTGCTTGGAGGCTTGCAAGCTCAAGTTTAGATCTACCTTAGGGTTTCCATCAGCTTTTGATTGTCTTTAGATCTGAACTAGCTAAGATTATCTTTAGAGCTAAACTAGCTGAGATTGTATTAGATCTGGTTGTGGATCTTGCAAAATTATTTTCTGATTATAATTGGCCCTAACCCGAAAGGCCTTACAGCCAGGCATGTTGATGAAAATCAATGTTAAACAATTACTTTGTGTTGCATTGTTGAGTAATTCACTGTGTAATTCTATTGGTTGCAAGGTTTGGACTGTCCTTCATTGGATCCACCATCCTTGACTGCACAAGTATTGATACCCACTAAATGATGTCCCTTTATGAAGTACACCCTGTGAGGAGCTAAACCTTATTAGGAGTTTTAAAAAAATCATTGTTAGGTGCTACCTGGTTAAGGGATTTACCTTTAGGTTTGTTAAAACCATTACCCTGTCAAGAGTAGCCTTGTTGTAGGACTTCAAACAAAAGCTAATGTGCCACCTTGTTAGAGGATTTACAATAGGGACCTTCTAGGATCCACCATGTTAGGGTTGTTGTAGCTATTAAGGAACAACAGGAACAATGATGTGTAAAATAACACTACCCCTACTTGATCAGATGCACTAAAGCACAAATTTTTTTCTCACAATACTAATCTCTTCCCTGGCTTGATCGCAGCTTGCAATTTACACCGCACTTGCTTTACACACAATCAACAACCAAAACTATCAACTTCATCCTTTATATATTGTTCATCAAACCCTTAAGTTTTCAACCACCTTAGAATTTCCCTAAACAACATACACTTCAACTTTCAACATTTTTTGTTAGATCCAACACATCATACAACAATATTAAATGTATAGAATAAATTTCCTATACTGCATCGACTATCACATTGATTTACATAGACATTTGAGTTGAAGAGTCAAACATGTTTTGAATACACATTTCCATCATCTTGAATCTTACCCACACACTAGCATAGAATAATTCAATGCTATATCATCACATCCGATATTTAATACACATCATCAGATCATGAGTGACTTAACCTTGATCACCGCAACACTTTCACCGATCATCAATCAAAGATTTAATCTCTATCGCTCAAGAACTTTAACACTTCAACATGTTAACATTTCTAACTCTAATCTCTAGTCTTCTATCTTCCTCTCTGGTCATCCAAAATAATTGCAATTGAAACCATAGCATCCAGACACTATTGGAAATGATATCTTGTAACCACATTACAAGATATAACTTGGATTTTACAAACTACACAAATCACTTATTGCCTGTCACTAATTGTTCTAGTAGTTGTACTGATAACCTTCCTCTAAGAATAACTTACTCATCGGTCAATATCAACAGTAGCAGTCATGTATTTAACATTTAGAGAAATCACTAAGTTTTCCATATGAATTGCTACAACTAAAACTCACTGAAACACTCTGATCACCATTCATATACTCAACAACATGCTAACAACACTAGGTCAACACTTGACATCAATGACAACTCAATAACTTATCCTAATGCAATCAAAACTATCTCATTGCAACACCGATAATCACATCATCAGTTAGCATCAGTTATGCCAACAATATTCCCCTTTGGCATTTATGACAACACTTATCTCTTCATGTCTTCATGGAAATACCAATAAAAATGGAAATAAACAAATGTTCCCAATTCTCACTAGCACTTGATCTTACAATTACTCCCCCTTACACTGAACTTATGAACAATCTTCTTTACATACACTCAATCTCATACACTCTCTTCACCTTTGACAACAATTCCAAAAGTGTCAAACATAAATGAAATATATTTGCTATAACATGACTCAACACAACACGTCATAGACTGCTCCCCCTACAGAGTAGCCTCACTACATCAATCCAATCACAAGATATTCACTGGAATACACTTGGATTGATGCATCTACATCTTCTCTTAATTCACAATAGATATGGAATGACCCCTAGCTTACCCCTTAGATACTCAAAATCATCCTTAGGCAATGGCTTCATGAAAATATCAAAAATTTGTCTTTAGTTGGCACATATTCCAACTTTACTTCTTTCTCTTGTACCTATTCTCTAAGAAAGTGATATTTTATAGCTATATGCTTAGTCTCATCTCATCAACAAATAATATACCCATTTATTTATTGCCTCCAAATATTATATCATCAATAAATATTTATGCAATCAGTAACTTATCATCTTTTTCAATCTTTAGATATACATTATTGTTGTCACTTGTCCTTATAAAACCAATTTGAGTAAGATAAGAGTGCAATCTCTCATACTATGCTCTAGGTGTTTGCTTGAATCCATATAAAGCTTTTTGTAATTTTCATACCTTGTTCTTACCTTCTTCATTAGCAAATCCTCCTGGTTGTTCAATGTATATTTATTCTTCTAATACACCATTAAGAAAAGCCGATTTTACATCCATTTGATATACTTTTAATCCTTTAAGTAGCATAAGAAACTAATATCCTCACACCTTCAAGTCTATCCATAGGTGCAAATCTTTCACCATAGTCCAGGCCTTCTTCCTGTGCATATCCTTTACACACCAATCTTGCTTTATTCCTTATTACTTCACCTTTCTCATTCATCTTATATATGAAAATCTATTTGGTATCGATTACATTTTGTCCATTGGTATAGGTACTAATGTCCAAGTCTTGTTCTTCTTAATCTATTTTGATTCTTCTTCCATAGCCTTCAACCAATCATCATATTTTAATACATATTTTGCATTTTTAGGCTTAAGTTCATATAACAAACATGTACTTTCTCTTTCTTTTCTTCTTGTCAAAACACCAACATTTCTATCACCAATAATTTCATCAGGTGAATGATTTAGTTTAACATACCTCGCCAATACCAATTTTGATATTAGAGTACCTTCAACCGCTTGTATCGGTTCTTGTTCACTAACCTGTCTTTCCATCAGTTCATCCGCAGTTTCATGTTCTACCAATTGTACACATACAAACCCATGATAATCATCTAGTTCTTTCTTGTTGGATTCATCATTATGTTCAAAGAATTCAACTATTCTCACGTTATCACTTTCCACTAGCTTGTTTTTTCTCTTGTTTAAGAATTTATAAATTTTTATCTTTGTAGAATATCCCAAGAATATTCCCTCATCACTTCTTGGATCAAACTTTCTTGAGTTTTCATCTCTTTTTATGTAACGTCTACTTCCAAAAAACTTGAAATAACTTAGATTAGAAGATCGACCATGCCACAACTCATAACAAGTTTTGTTTGTGCCTTTCTTCAATTGAACTCTATTCAATGTGTAGACAACACTACTTACCACTTCTCTGCAAAATGCTTGTGCAACACCTTTTTGAATCATCAATGTCCTACCACAATCAATGATAGATCTATTTCTTCTTTCAACATTTTTATTCTGATGAGGTTTCCTAGGAGTTGACATATGCCTTTTGATTCCTATTCTTCACAATATGAAAACTCATGTGAAGTAAAATCACCTCCTCTATTTGATCTAAAACATTTTAGGGTCTTACTAGTCTCCTTTTTCACTCTTGCATTGTAGATCTTGTGTTGGTGCTCAAATCAATAGATTGGATTTCCTATGGACTTTCGAATCCAATAATGAGAAACCAAAGTGATTTGGCCAACTGACATATTCAACCAAGCATAAGGTTGGAACCTTTGCAATTCTGGCTCTGTAGGACCAAGGCTGGTGGGCCTATACCTTAACCAAATCTGTTAGTTGGCAGCTTTTTATAGTAGATAGAAAATCTATAGAACTTGGGTATTCTCTCAAGCTGGCAAGTGAATTCTTGAGATGAATGTGATTATGACTATCACAATTACAGGGTATTGAATGCTGCAAAAACTTGAATACTTTGGTTAATTACAATAATGCTTGGTAATAGATGTATAAAATGAATGAATACTGAATAGAATATCCCAAAACTTTAAACAATGAACCAAATGACTATATCCTATAATTGATAAGATTAGTGCCTTGCTTCTACTTGGGCAATAGCGTCAATTCACTTTCAATCCTACGTATAACCTCAGAGACAATTTTAATAACTTGTTATTAAAAACAAGACCATCATTTGAAGGGCTTCTATATGAATTATAATCAAAATATGAGTCTACAACCAGTTCTACTGAATTTAACTCTACTTTGAGAGACCAATCCTTTTATTTGATGCTCAAGCTGTAAATTTAATTTTAGATTATAACAACATAAGAATTCACACAATGAAACAACCTATGAAATAGATTTATCTGAGGGACTAATTGAAAAGAATTGAAAACTTATTACCACAAGTGAGAGAAAACACTTATCTTGTATTGATTTTGAAAAATAGTACATAAGAGTTCATGTTGCAGTCCCTGATCTTCTTCTATTATATCTTATCTTATCTTATCTTATCTTATGTTCTTCTCTGAGAGCCCTTGTTGATTTTGGTATCCTCATTTATATGCAAATGAAAGGATGCAAATAAGCTTCAAATCAACATGACTCTTCATAAAGAAAAACTAATCCTATGTCAACGGCTGCAACTGCCAGATTACATAATGAAAATCTAGAAAACATAAGAAAATCCAAATGCAAGTTGTCTTCAATCCATAATTGCTCCATTAGTTTGTAGATGGTCATTGGGTTTCATAACTCTGACCATTGGCATTTAAAAAATAAGTTGAAATCTCATTGTATACACTTAATTATCGAGATTATATCCCTAAGAATCTATTTCTATATTTATTTTATCTGGTACAACCATGTGGATTCTCTTCATTGGTCTTTGACATAGTCTTCCTATTGCGAAGTTACACATGTTGCTAGCATAACCTCAGAATCCCCATATCCTAGCTACAATTTTAATTGTTGAAGTCACACCAACCGCTAGCTTAACCATGTGCATAACTTTGCGACCTTGCTCTTTAACCATGGGCCTAACCTTGCAAAGCTACGCCTGACCACTTGGTGCACCAATGTGACATCTTAACCACCACCCTAAATAACCAAGAAAACCTCACAATGTCCCACAAACTACCTGATGTCAATGTCATAACTTCATAATGCACTATGCTGACTGTAGTCGTAACTTGCGAAGTCATGCTAACTATCAACCAAACACCTTCATAACTTCATGACCTTCAGCCTAGACCACTAACATAATCGTTGAAGTCACACTAATAGTCGACCAAACCCCTTTATAACTTCATAATTGCCAACTCCAACCTTGACCTAGCCATCCAAAGCTATGCAAACTACGTGCATAACCTCATGACCCTTCAATCCTAACCGCAAGCTTAACTGCCAAAGTTATGCCAACTGCCAGCTAAACCATTTTGTAACTTTGTAATGACCAACATTGACCCTCCTTTTATCTTGCTGAAGTTATGTTAACCACCAATTTGACCATTGCCTACCTTTAGGACTGCCATCTCTAACCATCAAACTAACCAACAAAGTCACCCACACCATCACCCCAAATTGGTCATCAACCAACTCATCAACAAGTGTCTTGTGGCACCCTCTATTTTGTCTTCTTGTGCCACACCGACAGTCCACTTCATCTCTAGCTTTCCAAAATTTATCTTTGTCTACTTATGGGTGCACAAAAGTCAATAATTTGCTCCACATCAGCTTAGCCCCATGCACATGTGCTCGCTAGAAAAAGGCGATGTGCCTTTAACAAGTGAATAAGTGAGCGTTGACCTATAAAAGCACAAATGTAGCACTATGCATCACCAATGAGGGATATGTCATCTATGCTATTTGCATCAAGATGTTGTAAATCAACTTGTGGAAACCGCTTGCCCATACACACAATGATGCCATTGAAACTTAGGAACCTTGGTGAAATATCCTTAGTGTGACATATACCAATATGTCCATCAGTTGTCGGTCTAACTCCAATATCTCTTTGCTGCTAACATATGTTATACTGATGCATTTTTCAGGGTAGGCTATGCTGATCTCTATGCCTTTTGTAGATACATTTGACTTCTTTTCTTTTGTTGATGTTCCTATTTCTATGAGATTGAACCCGATCTACAAACTCAGAGTTGTCCAATGGAGAATTGGATTTTGAGATTCTTGAGTGTACATATGTGTGATGGCCCTATTACAATGACACACACAACCAACAATAACTATTCTTGTGATAAAATTGAAAAATACTCCTCAAGAATTGATTGTGTCAACAATGGCTCTTTCTGGGGATGTATGCTCTTAACGAGCATAGTGAGATTCCAGATTTCTCCCAGAAAATAGACCATGACATAAAATACAAAAGGAAAAAGAAAAAGATAATACATAATGTACATTGGGTAAGAGATTTCCTTAACATCCTTATGAGAAAAATGTTTTAAGATACTGACCATGCATTGAGAGTTCCTAAATATAGCCTTCTATATCCTGCAAAAAATAAGAGTTCTCACCTCCTTTTCCAATGATGATGAAAGTATGTAACCATAAGGCATAAAATTTCACATGCTTTCCCTTGTCTTGATCCTTTGTATTCCATTTTAATATCCAATCTCCTTCTTGGAATTTTCTCTCTGATTTTTTTAATCATATAGAGTTTTGACCTGCTACTACTGCTATTGCTACTTGAAGTTCCTCTTTTGGGCATGTCTTCTCATCTCATCCAGTTCTACAAGCTGATTCATCTCATCTTCCATGAAATTAACATCCTCTAACTGTTCCTCCTTAAAAAATTTGTATACTAGTAGAATATTATTCAGTGGTAACCTGGTCTACTTCCCATAAACTAATTCATAAGGTGCATATCTTGTTGATTTCTTCATTGTAATCTTGTCCACCCAGAGTGCAAGAGTCAATTTTGAATCTCATGCTTTTTTATTGTTACCTAACATCATTTTGACGATATTCATTATATTTTTGTTACTCAACTTTGCTTGACCATGTCCTCGAGGATGGTAAAGGGAAGAATAAGATGGGTCAATACCATACTTGTTACAAAAATTAGAGAACTCTTCTGACGTAAAACACATGGCATTGTCACAAATAATCTTGTATGGAACACCAAATCTTGTCAATGTATTCTCAGTCAAGAAATTTATCACTACTTTTCTTGTTTCATGTCTTGTGGGTACAACTTCAACCCATTTGGTAAAGTAATTAGTAGCAACCAAAATCCATTTATGTCCTCCACTTGAAGGATCAACAATCTCGCCAATGAAGTCTATGATTCACATTTGAAATGGTTCCTCAGTGGACAAAGGTTTGAGAGGCAATGAACCATCATATTTGAGTTTTCTTGAAAATTTATGGCAAGCTTCACATTTTTGGACATATGCATAACAATCTTTAAACAAACATGACCAATAATATCCATTAGTTAATATTATATGAGTAGTAGACCTTGCTGAAAAGTGACCACCACATACTCCATCATGTAACTCCTTTAGTACTAAATTTTCTTGATACTCATCTAGATAGAACAAGAGGATTCCATCTCTATTTTTCCAATATAGATCACCCTTTATCAAAACATATCTACATGCTTTTGATTTTATAGTTCTTTTCTGATTATCACTTAGGCCCTCTTGACATTTCATATGCCTTAAGAAATATACTACATCATTATACCAAGGACAATGCTCAATGCTTACTACTAATTATTCTAAATTCATCTGATTAACTTGAATCACATCTAAATTTGATTCTACCATGAGTTTGGCTAATCATTTTCCTCTAACTAATTTAGTATTCTAAATCTCTATGTTTAATTCTTGGACCTGATTCACCCATCTACATCTTTTGCCTATGATTTTAGATTGCCTGAATATGTCTTTGGTTGCTGCATTAGGAACATAAGCTATTATTTTTTCTCCTACCAAATACGGTCTAAAGGATTTTACCACTTTCACTAGGGCATAGGCTTGTTTCTCATTTATATCATATTTTAATTCTATTGCTTGAATATTGTTTCTAAAAAATTCTATTGGTTGTTCATAGCCTTCATCGTTCTTCTGCAACAAAACAACAACAACAATATGATATGAAGTAAATAAAAACAATTGAAATGGTTTTGAAAAGTCATGTGATTTAAGGTCAAGAGCCTCTTTGATTGTCATTTTAATATTTGCAAATGCTTACAATGCTTCATTTGTCCATACAAGATTTGTGCCTTTCTTTAGCATCTTGGCAATAGGCTTGACAATCTCTGATAATTTTGACACAAATCTTCTTACAAAATTTATCTGTCCAAAAAATGACTAAATGGCCTTGACTATATTGGGAACTTGAATTCTATCAATAGTTGATACTTTGTCATAGTCTATTCTTACCCCTTCCTTAGATACAATATGTACCAAGAGCTTCCCTTCAGTTACTCCAAAATGACACTTATTGGGATTTAGAGATATTCCCTACTCAAGGGCTCTTTTAAAAATCTACTCCAAATGCTTAGAATGGTATTCTGCCTTTTTAGAATAGACAATAAGATCATCTTAGTAGACCACCATGATAACATTAATAAAATCTTCAAAAGCTACATCCATGGCTCTCTGTAAAGTAGCTTCTGCATTAGTGAGTCCAAAAGGCATCCTATCATAAACATAGGTTCCTCATGGTGTAGTGAATGCCATCTTGTACTATTCCTCCTCTTTGACCTTCACCTAGTTGTACACAGAGAAATCATCCATCATGGATAGTAATTCATTCTCTGTCACTTTCTGCAATAATGTTTCCATGTTTAGCAACACATAGTTGTCTTTAAGTGAAGACACATTCAAGTTCCCGAAGTCTACACAAAGCCTAATGTCTCCATTCTTCTTCCTAATAGGTACTAAATTTGAAACCCATGTGGAATGTCTAATTGGTTTTATTATGCCAACATCCCTCATTTTGACCAATTCTGCTTTCATCTTAGGAGCCAAAGTTGGATTTATTGGCCTTTGTCTTTGCCTAAAAGGTTTTGCATCTGGTTTGAGAGGTATCTCATGTTGGAACAAATCTTCTTTTTATGCTTTGAGGTCACCATATGACCAGGCAAATACATGTCTATATTTCCTTAATAATCCTATAATATCAATCCTAACCTTTAAAGTCAACTTTTTTCCAATAAAAACCTCTTTAGGAGTATGTTCATTCCTCAAATTTACCTTATCCACTTCTTCTACTATTGTGTCAGCAACTTTGTTTTCCTTTTTTAAATCTCTATTGTCAAACATTCTTTCTAAAGCCACCAACCCTTTTGCGATCTTATTGGTTTTAAGTTGTATCACCTCTTTTCCAAATAGAATTTCATTCCCATCTACTATTTCAACATGAGCATTCAAGTCTACAAACTGGTCTTTATTTTGTTCCTCACATGCCAAGAATTTGATAACATCTCTATCATCTTCAAAAATTTGCTAATTGTAAATGTTATCAGGCACTGTAGGTCTGGTCTTAATCTCAACTTGTATGATGTCTTCATAGGGAATATCATTGTGCTTCACTGCCGAGTTAGCGATAAAATTTGCAAGGATATTCTTTGATCTATCTACCCAATTTATAGCAAAAGCATCAAAGCATTCTATGGAATCCCAAACCTCATTTTTGTATCTTTTTAATTTATAATTTTTAGTGACAAATTTATCTCTAACTTGATAAACAATAAGATTTGAATCACCATAAATACAAAGCCACTTAATACCATGCTTATTTTCTATTTTGAGGCCAAGCAACCGTACTTCATATTCTACAACACTATTAGTACAATCAAAAGATTAAAAAAAATATTACTTAAACAATTTCCCATTTGGAGAAATAAAAACCACACCTGCTCCATTTCCATCTTTACAACATGACCCATGAAAATATATTTTCCAAATCATATTCTCATTTTCTCTACCATGTATTTCAATAAGTTCAGTATTTTGCTTGGAGTCTTTAGAAATACTTACCTTGAAATTTTCCATGTCAGTGTGGCAAAAGCATGCCATTTGATTTGGGTCTACTCCTTCAATAATATAGGAGGCCCTCGACTCCCTATCAATTCTAACATATTTTCCATTTACTCGAATATAAGCATAAGATAAATCCAACTGAATATTTCCACCTACTAAATTATACCATTGCCTAGATAGAAGCATCCCATAATTAGTAGGCACTTCAACCATAATGATATCAATCTTATAGGACTTTTAGGACAAGAAGGAAATTTAAAGTCAACATCTTTCATTATTCCAACAACGGGAATGATCCTATTATCCATAGCATAACATCTACCATAAGTAGTATCAACCTTCATTCCTAATTCTTTTATAACATTAGATGGCATAATATTCACTGATGCCCCTGAATCAATCATACAATTATTGACTAGTTTATTATTAATTAACAAAGTCAAATAAAATGGATCAACTTGAGAAGTACTTTTATCCACAATAGTTCCTAAATAAATAACTGGTAGTTCTTCACTATCCTATTTTTATTTTACACCTTCCTTAGGAACTCCTACATCAACTAGTATTTTAAGAGTTTCAATCTTGTAATTGGGGAATTTTATAATTTCAATTAGGGGAACATAAATTTTTACCTGTGATAATGCCTAATACATAAAAGAACTACAGTTAGAGATTTTTTTACCAGAAGTATGCTTATCAGGAGGCTTAGTCAATTTTAGAGATTATATATGCTCTACCTGCTTCTTTGGGGAAGTCTCCTTTCCTTTCTTTATCTCATTTGTTTTTTTAGTAACTTTTGTAAACATCCTAGATGGCTTTCCTTGGTCATTATTGACTACCCTATTTCTCATATGGTAATTTCTGTGAGCCTATTCCAATGTTGCTATAGTATATACTCTCTTTTCTTCATATGTTAATCTTCTAATTTTGGGGTTTTCTTCATCATCTAAAAACACATGTTGAACATTTTGTTGTCTCATTCTTCTATCACTTACATCAGACACATACTCATCCTCTAAGGAATCATCATTGTATCCTCCCCAATATGGGTCAACTGATAGAGTATTAACCATAGGTTGTTCATCATCCATTTGATTTTCTTCTTCCAAAATATTCTGAACTATAAGGCATTGTTTAGGTGAACGAGGCAATTCAAAAACCTCACACCAAGGTCCACTATCTATGACTTAATTTTCTTTCTTCAACGGGTGAGGAGTATCCCCATCCTTCCTCGTGGAAATTGGTTTCCCATCCTTCCATGTTGTGTTATAAGGCATATCCTACAATTTGTACCTTTCATTTTTAATAAATGGGCATTCATTCCTATTTGATTAAAAATTATCTCTACCTTTGTTGACTTGGAGACTCTTTACCATATTCATCAGCTTGTCCATTTTATCTTCTTCTTTGTTATGCCTAGGGGCCTTTGGATTGAATAACTTGGGATAATCTCTTTTGGAAACCCTACCAGCATTCTTCCTATTATTTTTAATAGTTATGACAGTTTTGAAGGCTTGTTGCAATGAGGTTGATCTATGAGACCTGATCTCATAGTGGGTTTTACTATTGAAGGAACCTAAATAAAAATCAATCAAGAAAGAATCTACAAGTATGGTATCTCTTGGAATTCTATTGAGCATGCTATTAAAACTTTTTATTAAACTCCATTACTAACTTGGTTTGGTTCTTTTTTATGTTGGTCAATTCATGTGAGGGAAAAGAAGTATCATTATGATCTCCAAACTGCTCCATGAACTGATCCACAAAATCTTACAAATTGGAGATAGATCTATCTGGTAATCCTTTGTACCACTTAGTTGCATCCTCCTTCAAGGATTGAACAAAAAGCTTCATGAACACATCTTCGTTATTTTCTTCCAATTCCTCAATAGTATTTCTTAGATTTATGTAGTGTCATTCAGCAAATTCTGACCCATTTCCTGAAAACTTTGAGATAACATTTCTTAATTTATTAGGTATAGGATTTGGGAATCCTATTATACTAGTGAAGTCTAGTTACCTATATCTTTCAATCACTATAGGGGCTTTAGCATTCATATAATTGCCACCTTGATTATTTATCCTTGGCCCCAAATTTTGATAATTGTTATTCCTATGATTTTGACCTCTTTGATTAGTATTTTGTTGATTCCCAAAATTTTGATTACTATAATTCTCAGGGTACTGATTCCCATTATTTGGATGCCTCCAATGTCCATCATTGTTCCTCTTCCTTTCTCTTTCTTTCTCAAATAGTGGGTTGGCATACCCATTGTTTAATATTTGTTCAACATTTTTTTCTATGAGGGGGATTATATTTTGGTGCTCTATCCTCACCATTATTTCTTCTTGTTCCATCTCTCTCCTCATTTGTCTGTTTGACTCTTCTCCTATCTCCTTTTGCAGTAATAATCTGATCTCTTGTTATTCCCAACATCTTTAATACCTCATTAGGTTTCCTTCTAAGGGCCTTAGCTTCCCTTTTATCTCTAGGATCTAGATTTTCTAATTCACAAAAAAATTCACCTATCCTAGTGCAATATTCTTCATCTTCTTTGTTATTTTCCTCATCTTCAACATCATCTTGTCGGGCATTACTTTCATTTGCAACTGTATAGAATTTATTTCTATTAGCTTCATCAATGGTGTGATGACTAAATTATGGATCATCAGCTTCATCTTGATGTCTCCTTTCTCTCTCAGTGAAATTTTTGAATCCAACAAAAGTCATATCTGGATTGGATTTTTTGCCTCTCCTCGGTTGTGTATCCAATTCAATATGGTTATTTGATCCTTCATGTAAAGACCTTCTACCCCACATGTATCTGACAGATACATGCCTAGGATTATTCTTTTTTCTCTTAACAAAACACTGCATATATCATATTAGATTTGCCACCTCAATTTTGAGGAAACAATTGTGATAGTTCAGAGTTCTTTTCTCCTCAACAAAGTCACCAATCTTTTGGTGCTCAAATCAACAGATTGGATTTCCTAAGAACTTTCCAATCCAATGATAGGAAACCAAAGTGATTTGGCCAACTGACAAGTTCAACCAAGCATAGGGTTGGAATCTCATCAATTCTGGCTCTGCAGGACCAAGGCTAGTGGACCTATACCTCAACCAAATCTGTTGGTTGGAGGCTTTTTATAGAAGATAGAAAATCTATAGAACTAGGGTATTCTCTTGGCAAGTGAATTCTTGAGATGAATGTGATTATGAATATCACAACTATAGGGTATTGAATGCTTTGGTTAATTGCAAGAATATTTGATAAAAGATGTATAAAATGAATGAATCCTAAATAAAATATCCCAAAACTTTAAACAATGAACCAAATGACTATATCCAATAATTGATAAGATCAGTGCCTTGCTTCTACTTGAGCGATAGAGTCAATTCACTTTCAATCCTACATACAACCTCAAAGACACTTTTAATAACTTGTTATTAAAAACAAGACCATCATTTCAAGGGCTTCTATATGAACTATAATCAAAATATGAGTTTATAGCCAGTTCTACTGAATTTAACTCTACTTTGAGAGACCAATAGAATATAGAAGATTTTGACAACCAATCCTTTTATCTGATGCTCAAGCAGTAAATTTAATTTTAGATTATAACAACATAAGAATTCACACAATGAAATAATCTATGAAATAGATTTAATTGAAGGACTAATTGAAAAGAATTGAAAACTCATTACCACAAGTGAGAGAAAACACTTATCTTGTATTGATTTTGAAAAATAGTACATAAGATCTCATTTTGTAGTCCTTGATCTTCTTCTATTCTATCTTATCTTATCTTATCTTATCTTATCTTATGTTCTTCTTTGAGAGCCCTTGTTGATTTTGGTATCCTCATTTATATGCAAATGAAAGGATGCAAACAAGCTTCAAATCAACATAACTCTTCATAAAGAAAAACTAATCCTATGTCAATGGCTACTACTTCCAGATTACATAATGAAAATCTAGAAAACATAAGCAAATCCAAATGCAAGTTGTCCTCAATCCATAATTGCTCCATTAGTCTACAGATGTTGGGTTTCATAATTGTGACTCTTGGCATTTAAAAAATTAGTCGAAATCTCATTGTATACACTTAACTACTAAGATTATATCCTTGGGAATCTGTATCTATATTTATTTTATCTGGTACACCATGTGGATTCTCTTCATTGGTCTTCGGCATAGTCTTCCTCTTGAAAAGTTATGTAGACTTCCAACGTAACCTCAAAACCCCCATATCCTAGCTATGATTTTAACTGTCGAAGTCACGCCAACTACTAGCTTAACCATGTGTGTAACCTTGCAACCTTTCTCTTTAACCATGTGCCTAACCTTGTGAAGCTATGCCTAACCACTTGGTGCACCAACACGACATTGTAACCACCACCCTGAACAACCAAGCAAACCTTATGATGTCCCACAAACCACCTGATGTGAATGTCATAGCTTTGGGACATACTTTGTTGACTGTAGTCATAACTCGCAAAGTCACGCTAACTGTCAGCCAAACCCCTTCGTAACTTTGTGACCTTCAACCCAGACAACCACCATAACCATCAAAGTCATGCTAACTATCATCCAAATGCCCTCGTAACTTTGTAATTGCCAGCTCCAGCCTTCGACTTAGCCACCCAAAGATACACAAACTATGTGCATAACCTCGCGAACCTTAAATCCTAGCTGCAAACTTAATCATCGAAGTCACGCCAACCACCAAGTAAATAATTTTGTAACTGCCAACATTAACCCTCCTTTTAGCCCACTGAAGTTATGTTGATCGACAATCTGACCATTGCGTACCTTTGGGACCACCAACTCTAACTACAAAACTAACCAACAAAGTCACACACACCGTCACCCCAAATTGGTCATCATCCAACTCATCAGAAAGTGCCATGTGGCACCCTCTATTTTGTCTTCTTGTGCCACATCGACAGTCCAATTCATCTTTGGTTTTCCAAAATTTGTCTTTGTCTACTTCCTGGTGCACCAAAGTCAATAATCGGCTCCACATCAGCTTAGTCCCGTGCATGTGTGCCCTCTTCCAAAAGGAGTTGTGCCTTTGGAAAGTGAATACATGAGCACTAACATATAAAATCACAAATGTAGCACTGGACATCACCAATGTGGGATATGCCGTTTGTGCTTATTTGTATCAATATGTCATAAACCAGCCTATGGAAACCACTTTCCCATACACACAACAACGACATTGAAACTCAAGAACCCTGGTGAAACATCCTTGATGTGACATATAGAAATATGTCCATCGACCATCAATATAACTCCAATCTCTCTTTGTCGCTAATATATTTTATACCGATGGCTTTTTTGGGGTAGGCTATGCCGATCTTTGTTCCTTTTGCATATACATTTGACTTCTTTGCTTCTATTGATGTTCCTATTTCTATGAGACTGAACTCGATCTACAAACTCAGAGTTTCCCAATGGAGAATTGGATTTTAGGATTCTTGATTGGACATATGTGTGATGGTCCTATTACAATGACACACACAACCAGCAATAACTATTCTTGTGATAAAATTGAAAAATATTCCTCAATAATTGATTGTGTCAACATCTTGAACATATGAAAAGCTTCTAATTTGTCCTTAAGAAAAATAACCCACATCATTCAAGAATAGTCATCAACAAGAAACGTAAAATAACTATCACCATAATAACTTCATGTTCTCATTGGACCACACAGATCAGTATCATCCAAGTCTAAGATATTTTCAAAAGAGTAATTTTTGTTGATAAAAATTGAACTTGTTAACTTCCCAAGATGACATTCTTTGCACGTTACATTATCTAGCTTTACTAGGTTAGGAAAACCTCTTACAATTTTCATCTTACTAACTTTGACCAAGCTATCAAAATTAACATGACAAAACCTTTTATGCCATAACCAACAGTTTTCTACCTTATCATTCAGACAAATCTTAATAGTAGAATTTATATGGGACAAGTTACCTTTTGTTTGTTCAACGGTATTTATTAGATCTTTTGATTTCCCAATGTTCCTCCACATACCTTTATTGAATTCCAAAGGATATCCTTTATTTTTTAACTGAGAAACAATTAATAGGTTGTATCTAAAACCATCAACCCAGTAAACATCATCACAATTTGTCTTATGATTTAAAACAATGGAACCTTTACCTTTCACCATACATGGGGCATTATTACCAAATCTCACTGAACCACCATCACATTCCTCCATCTTAATGAACTTGTTTCTATCACCGGTCATGTGATGAGTACATCCAATGTTAATAATCTAGTCACTATTGTGATTCAAGCTAGATACTAATTCTTTTTCACTTTCTTCCAAGCATTCTTCTTTCAATACAACAAAGACAACTTCCTATTCATCTCTACCATATGATTCTTCATCAATGACACCTTTCTCATCAAGGTAACATGCTTTCTTATTCTTGTCTTTGAATCTCCTTGGTTTCTCCTTCTTGTCATTGTCAGGACATCTAGAGGCTATGTGTCCAATCTTATTACATGCAAAATATTTCAAAGCTAGCTTATCTTTGTATTTACCTTTTCTTGTAGGCAATCTCTTTGCAAACAATGGTTCCAATTCTTCCTAGTCTCTTTCTTCAAACGTGATAGATTCATAATCATTAGAGTAAAATGCTGAAGGGTTGTGATATATTTCCTTTCCTTTCTTAGATGGTGCAATATTCAATGATGACTTGAAAGCAACTTCCACTTTAGGCATACTCTTGTCATAATTACTTAATTCAAATGCAGTCAAATTTCCTATTAAAGCATCAAGGGTAACAACAACAGTTCCTAGAGATTTGAGCTCTTGAATAGTTGAAACTCTAATAACATACTGGGGTAAAAGAGTTCTTAAATACTTTTCTTACCACATCTTCTTTAAGAATATTACCACCAACACCTCTAATAGAAGCAACAACTACTTTGATTCTTTGACTGTATTGCTCAATGTTCTCATTGTCATCCATTCTCATTTCATCATATTTTCTTCTCAAGCTATCAAATTTTTCCTTCTGCACATGTGTATCTTTACCATAGACAGTTCTTAACTTCTCCCACATCTCATGAGCAGTATCCAAGTCTTTGACATATATAAACTTGGCATCTAAAAGGGTACTTGTAATTGATTCCATAGTAGTAGTGTGTTCTTGTCTGATCCTCAACTGATCTGCATTAAGGACTCCTGTAGGGACAATATATTTAGTAACCACATGATCCCAATATTGATCACCCATACCTTTGAGATATAGCTTCATCCACCCCAACCATAACGAGTAGTTTTATCTTGTGAATTTAGGTCCTTCCTTTTGCATCATCTTCGGATCTCTACCTCAAGTTGTTAAGATTCACCACAATAAAGGAAATTAGCTCTAATACCAATTGTTAATACTAAAATAGGATTACTAAGAGGGGAGGGATGAATTGGTAATCTATCAATTATCCATGTTTTGACTCTTTAAACTTTACCACTACATTCATAAGTTTATCTTTTGACAACATCAAATAAAAATATTAACCATAAACACATCCATAAAATAATGAAACACTTGACATAGATATTTATCTTGTGGAAACCCAAATCGGGAAAAAACCATGGTGGGGATTAATACCCACTAAATGATGCACCTTTATGAAGTACACCCTGTGAGGAGATAAACCCTGTTAGGAGTTTTACAAAAAGCATTGTTAGGTACTACCTGGTTAAGGGATTTACCTTTAGGTCTGTTAAAACCTTTACCCTATCAAGAGTATCCTTGTTAGAGGACTTCAAACACAAGCTAATGTGCCACCTTGTTAGATGATTTACAATAAGGACCTACTGGGATCCACCCTATTAGGGATTTTTGACTGTTGTAACTATTAGGGAGCAACAAGAGCAATGATATGTAAAATATCACTATCTCTACTTGATCAGATTCACTGAAGCACAAAATATATTTTCACCAGACTTGTCTCTTCCTTGGCTTGATCACTACTGTAATTTACACCACATTTTCTTTACACACGATCAACAACCAAAACTATCAACTTCATCCTTTAAATATTGATCATCAAACCCTTAAGTTTTCCACCACCTTAGGATTTCCCTAAATGAAATACAATTCAACTTTCAATATTTTTTGTTAGATCCAATGCATCATACAATAATATTAAATGTATATAATAAATTTCCTATACCACTTTGGCTATCACAATGATTTACATAGAAGTTTGAGTCCAGGAGTTAAACATATTTTGACTACACATTTTCATCTTCTTGAATCTTCTCCACACTCTAGTATCGAATAATGTAATGCCATATCATCACCTCTGATCTTTAATACATGACATAAAATCATGACTGACTTAACCTCAATCATCGCAACACTTTCACTGACACCGATCAAATATTTGATCTTTTTTACTCAAGAACTTTAACACTTCAACTTTTTAACAGTTTTGACTCTAATCTTTGGTCTTCTATCTTCCTCTTCGATCATCCAAAATAGTTGCAATTGAAACCATAACATCCAAACACTATTGTAAACCATATGTTGTAACCACATTACAAGATATAAAAAAGATTTGACAAACCACACAAATCACTTATCACCTATCACTAATTTTTCTAGTAGTTGCACTGATAACCTTCCTTCGATCATAACTTACTCACCGGTCAATATCAATAGTAGCGGTCATGCATTTAACATTCTAAGACATCACTAAGTTTCCCATATGAAATACTACAACTGAAACTCACCGAAACACTCTAATCACCATTCGTATACTCAACAACATACTAGAAACACTAGGTCAATACTTGACATCAATGAAAACTCAATAAATGATCCTAATGCAATCAAATCTATCTCATTGCAACACCATTAATCACTTCATTAGTTAGCATTAGTTATGCCAACACTTCCTTGATAAACCCTCACCCTACAAACACCTCTTCAACAAATCCATCTTTTCAAGAAAGTCTCTTTCACTGTGCTTCCATTGTTCCTTTGCCTCACCTAGGTCTCTTCTCCTCTCTACCTAGTCTTTTGGAAATCAATTTCTCTTCTCAACCTACACAAACACAAACACAAACACACAACCACAAAAATATCATTTTCCCAGACCTTGCGAGCTTTGATACCAATTTGATGTAGAGGCTAAGGGTTCAACTTTCAATAACTTGTAAACATGTCTCCCTTTAATGGACTCATACCCTTTACAAGAGTCCTATTATTATTATTATTATTATTTTGGTTATGGTTTTGATTATGATTATTAGATCTAAAGTTATGATTCTAATTTTTAGAAACAAAAGCATGTTCATTAGATTTAAGAGTACCAAATTGAATCAACTTAGCTTCCTCGTGACGCAACAAATTTTGAAAAATGGTGTAAGTTAATTGAGTTGCTAAACTAAGAATAGCTAATTGAGAATGAACATTAGTAATAAATTGTTGAAACTGCCTAGGAAGACATTTATTTAAAATAATATCAATTAATCTAATATCATCAATAGTAACTCCTAAACCATTTAATTGAATTTTAATATAATCAAACTTTAGTAAAAAATCATCCATTGTTTTAAAATCTGTATACTTGAGATCCTCTAATTGATCTTAAAGTTGAATCTTTCTAGATTCATTCAGACTGTCATAGGTGTTTTTTAGAATATCCCATGTTACATGAGTTGTAGTACAGTTAGCAATAAGAACATATAAATCTAGACTGAGAGAAATGTCAATGAGGCCAAGTGCCTCCTCATTTTTAGCGTTCCAAGCATGTATATCGGCTTGAGTTGCAGTGGTGGCTGGAGTAGAAGTCACACCAGTGGAATTATCTAACATGTATTTAAAGCAAAATATAAATGAAATATACATTTTCCATGCATGATAATTAGTGTTATTTAATTTTATTTTAGGTATTAAGGTAGACATAGTGAAATAATCAACAAAGGAATTAAATTATTAAAATGTCAAGTACACAAAAGAGGTTAGAAACAAGAATAATAGATGCCTAATGAGTGTAAACACATGATTTAACTTAATGTTAATAAAGATCTAAATAGTGTAGAGTGAATTAAATTTTTGTTAAATTAGTAAAAAAAAATGATTAAATACTTTTAAATTTTTAATTTAAACATGAAATAAATTATGAAATGATAAATAGTAGTAAATTTAAAAGAATTCCTTATAGATAACTATTAAACATTATTAGAAACAATTTAAATGATTTTTAAATGTTAGGAAAACATATTAAAATTAAATGAATAAAAATTTATTTAAAGATAAATTAAATTATTTAAACAAAATATTTTAAATTATAATTAAAAGAATGTTAATAAACAAAGTATATTAAAGGTTATAATGAAGAGGGTGAATTGAACAATAGACTAAAACTAAAAAAATGATGAAGATTTTATTTTTAAAAGAAACTAAATTATTTACATGAACAAAATGACAAAATGGTCAAACAAAACTTGCATGCACTGGATCGTGCAAGGACTGAGGCTAAGATAAATAATTGCATGCACTAGCTCATGCAAGGACAAGTCAGCCAAGTGTTACGCAAGGTAGGCAACCAAAAAGAGTTGGAAAACTACCCCAAAAGCTACGCACAGTCTAGAATAAGTAAGAAACACAAGTCCAAGACCAGAATAAAAATAAAAAAACCACGCAAAGGATGGGGAGTCTGGTTTAGGCTCACGTAAGGAGAGAGATAGGGGAAGTTTGACTGAGGCTTAGGCAAGGAGTAGAGAATGAATGAGATACCAGTCAAAGAAAGGATGGATTAAAAAATAGCTTTATCTCTGGTTAAGGTTAAGAGTGTGCAAAGACGAGTGGATAAAACAAGAACAACTCATCACGCAACGAAAGAAAGAAGTAGGATATGCTGGTTAAGGTGATACAAGGATAATAAATGGTAGGGAGTGAAGCTCATGTAAGAGCTAGGACAAGAGAAGAAGCTCCAAGCTAAAAAAAACACAACGTAAGGAAGAGGGAACTCACACAAGAAGCTACTAAGAAAGATAACAAAAAATAGATTATAAGGTTTGAAAAAAACTAGTAAAAAAAAGTAATATCTTTCTTGCAATAATATATGTAAAAATGATACAAAGTAACAAATGAGGAGCAAGAGTTGAAGAGAGAGAAATGAAGATTTTAAAAATAGATAGAGAACTAAACAAAGATATAAAACTAACATTATTTCTAAGCCAAAACTTGTAGACAAAGGTTAAACAGAGATAAAGATTATAAACAAATAGAGATAAATGGAAGGATAATAGAGATACACGTGCAAAGAGAAATGAAATAACCCCTACATGCAGAGAGATTAGAAAAAATGAAATATAGATTGAGTGAATCTTGCAATAGAGATTAGATTTTAAACAAAACTGCTTAGAAAAAACCCTGCAAAAAATGTTAGAGATATCAAATGATAAGCCTTGTGATTGCCCGATTGAGGCTATCAAACAAGTGCAAAAAGGAAATGGGTTTGGCAGTAAACTAGCCAAACCAAAAAAATAATTCAAATGCAACTCTCTAGCGGTAAGCTGACCAAAGAGGGTTAGAGAAACTAGATAATTCAAAATAAAATCTACAACATAAGAAGTTAGAAAATGAAGCTCAAGATTCTCTCTCAAACAAGAGTCTCCAATGAGATCTGCTCCCAAGAATGGTAACCTTCAATCTACACTCAAACAAGGATTAGAAACCCAAGCTTTGATACCATGTAAAGATAAATAAAAAGAGCAAGGAGATGAAATAATAATCCAAGTAAGAGAGAAAGAAGAATGTATTACCATGAGAAAACAAAGAACTAGGAGCAAGAATCCAAGAGCCAAAGGAAGGAGACACCAATATTTTTGAATGGGGAAAAGAAAAGAAAAAAACCTTGTAATTTTGTGAATATGGAAACCAGAGAGAGAGAGAGAGAGAGTCATTTACAATAACTTAAATAAGAGGAGAACATCTATTTTATAGAGATGAGAAGAGGAGTTACTAAGTAACTCACCAATCTATGAAAGCCATCATCCATAATAGGTGTGTGCAAGTGATGCAAAGGAGGATGGGGAGAGGGGCCAAAGGCACACCCTAACTAGATCCACCTTGCAGAGATCACACACAGAAGCAACAACACACAACAGTGAGAGAGAGAATGAAGATTACTTTCATATATTATCTTCAATTTGATTCATACATGTTGGGTTGTAAGGCCTTCCTGATTTAGGCCAGATATTACAATCAAGTACAAAAGTCCTCCAACATGCGAGGATCTACCAACAATCTCTAATTTTCTATCTTCTATCTTCTATCCAAAAATTGACTCCTAAACTCTAACCAAACAACTACATTTATACAAGAGGCTACCGAATCAAGTCGGCCTTCAGATCCACCATTAACGGAAGGAACAACCAGATTTAGGTCCACACACTTCCCAATGATAGATATCAACATTAAATCTGCAACCCAAATTAAATGCACAAGTCAGCCTCAACTGAAATCCAAAATAAACAATTTGGTAAGCA
This sequence comes from Chamaecyparis obtusa, assembly GCA_027943335.1. Lineage (NCBI taxonomy): Eukaryota > Viridiplantae > Streptophyta > Pinopsida > Cupressales > Cupressaceae > Chamaecyparis > Chamaecyparis obtusa. The sequence continues at coordinate 381,514 of BSBK01008763.1, forward strand.
AGGAAACTGGGCACCAGACAAGCATTATCGAGCGCCAGGGAAATTCATCAAGTGCCAAAGAGATAACCAACCAACACCGGTAAACAAAGGAAACTGAGCAACACCAAACCAACTCGGTCAAAGAAGGAACTGAGCAACCCATAAAACTTCAAACATCTTTTTGGTGACATAGGATTTCCAAGGACTCAAGATGCTCCTGCATCAGCAATGCACTATAACATTTAGGGTTAAATTCCAACACCAATTTGTGATGACACTACCATTTGTGTGTTTTTTTGCAAGTTCCCTTGATGTTGTCGTAATACCGACAGTGTCGTCATTATTTTGACACCCACGTGATTATAAAAAAAGAAAAGAAAAAGAATGGCTCATTTCTAATTTTCCCCAAATCCCAATTGCGCACGCGAAGAGGTGGAGGCCACATTGTGAGGGTGAAGTTAAGCTAGGCAAGGACAAAAACCTACTCCCTCTTGTTATTCAATATGTGCTTTGTCCAGTCATTGTTTTCCTTGCTGCAATGTTCATCCATGGTTTGTATTTTTGTCTAACTCTTGATGAATCTCATGAATATTTTCTAATAAACTTGTAGTATCCTGGTTGATTTGTGGGTTTGCAGGCAAATGCATTAAATCCAAAATTCTTTTAGGATTTATGCCATACACAATTTGAAATATAAAATATCCAGTAGATTTTTTAATGCTAAATTTATAGGTGAGTCCAACTTGAAATATAAACCTTCTCAACGAATCCATTTCATATGTGCTACAATCCTTGTTTATTATGAGAGATAGACTATCATCCTGTCGATTGCATATGCTTTGAATTTTATAAAGCATTTTGAGAAAATGTAATATGTGTATTCTAGGGTATATTCATTCCATGAAGCGACATCACTTGGTGAACAGGTGTAAAAATAGTTCTCATGCGCTGCCTATGCATACATGTCCATTGTGACAGTGGCAACTACATATGAGTTAAATCCCTATTTTATTTGTGTTTTAGTGAATGTTCATAACTACGCCTACCAATTACGTTATCTTAAAAGGCCTTCTCAAGAAACCCATTTTGTGATTATATGACAATCACTGCAGTCCAAGCGGTGAAATATCTCCGACGCATTTTTTCAAACTATCAAAAATATTTAAGTGATATGAGTCCATAATTAAAAATAAAGTTGAACAACTATCGAGTACACCACCAGTACAATCATATGAGATGCTATATCAAAATCAATAACAGTTTTGATAAAGAGTTGAAATACATAGCTATCGATTGAGAAGAATTTTGACCAACTTGTCAAAAACATCGGTCTAGGTAGAATATATCCAAAATCAACATAACCAATTGAAAATCTATAGATATTTAACAAGAACCATCTACTATCATAAGTTACAAATATCATTACAAGAGTCCATTGGTTGATCACAAGAAAACATAATCTTCTAAACATGCAACTCCCTTCTTGATAGGAGGTCGAAACATATGTTCTATACAAAACATCTAGGGGTAAGAATTTTATAGAAGTGCATTTCCACCCTCCTACAAAAATGAAGCTTACTTTGCATGTTTGTGGGACGTGCCCATAATTTATTGTAACATCCAAGGATCAGCTGAAGTCCATACATTCCCTAGACATTATTTTTCATTGTAAACTATCTGACTAATTCAATATCAACAAAGATTCAATTTAGAGGATCTGATCTACAAAGTCTTAAGTTGTATTCTTTGTTTTCAAATATATATAATGTAAAAATATATTAAGATCTATGTTTTAGAAAGAAGTCAGTAATCGCTTATAGGAGCACAATCCAGTAGTGTTTATCAGACATTAACACCTCAGAAGCATGAATCTATGATTCTGCAACCAAAAAAGGTATCTTCTTGTTAAGAACTTAGTATACTAGATGAAGTGCAATAGTCATAATGTGCTAGAGTATCTTAGACTTAGCTCACATCAATAACTTCTCATGAAATTTATTTTCATATTGTACTATCTGACTCATTCCCCACCTTCAATAATTTAGTTTTGAACATACTCTTCACTTGATAAATAGGAGATATCTTCCACAACGAGTCAAGTTGTGATATTGCTATCAAGATTCAATCATGAAATCTTAGAGTAAAACACAAGAACCCATCTCTCATAAAAATGAATAAAATGTTGAGTGCCCAATCTAGGTGATACTCATAGGTAGAACATCATGTCTTCCTAGGAGGTCACCCATCCTAGTACCACTCCAACTCAAGCATGCTAAACCATGGAGCTTCCTCCAAGGTTAAGCCCACTTGATTTCTAACCCATTTGTAAAACCTTCAGAAACTATTGTGCCTTATGAAACATTTGTTAAAGAACCCATTTTAGCTCCTCAATTGATGAGTAGGACATATCTTCCACAACAAGTCAAATTGTGATATTGCTATCAAGATTCAACTATATAATTTTTGAGTCAAACTCATTGACCTATGTTTCATGACTAGAGATTCACATAAACCCATCTCTTCACTTCCAAATAATCTACTTCACTTCCAAACATCATAATATTTAGCAAAAGATTCTAGACATGTTAACAACTTAACACATACTCTTTGCTTAGCATATACTATCTTCTCATAAGCATAAATATATTCATTAAAAATTTAGTTTCCTATTAAGAAATTGGTATTCTTGATCTTGGAGTATACATTACTTACAAGTTGCAATTACCAACAACTTTGAAGATTGATGTTGATCACCCACTACGAAGTCAAGCTATTGAATACAAGAACAAGGAAAGAACCGAATAGTATATGATGTCAATAATAATATGATCTTGTGTTTTGGACTATCTCCATCGATAGAGCATAAATTATAAATTTATAAACTAACCCTTATGCTCTTACCATATATATATATATATATATATACACACTAACTAGTAGTCCACATACTAAAGTCTAAAATATTGTGTGCTTTTATTTTGTTATTTGTGTTCTTTTTGTTGTGCATTATTACTATGCTTGCAAGCTAAAGTTATAAAACTGAGCCATGTAAACTTTTAAAATTAGGACACATCAAAAGTAATGTAGCTTGTGGCTTTCTTTTGTGATTGTCCCTCTTCCGATGATTCAAGGATAGTGGAAGGGAGTTGAGGTGGAGGTACATAAAGAACTCTCAATTTGTTTTCTTCAATAACCTTAATGGGATCTTTGTTGAACTGGAAAACATAGGCCTTTGCTTCAATTTCTTTTTGACATAAGAAAACCTTCTATCAATAAGCATCCATCTATGAATAATTAATCATCTTTTGTGGGTTGTTTTATTATTTATGACTGTATATGTGTCATTACTATGAGCAATATTATGAAATCTGAACTGATCAGAGATTTTATAACTGAGACAAGCTACATTTAGATTCTAAAGTTTACTCTCTATTTTTTTCCTTTCAGTCATATCTAAGGATCTATCAAGGATAAGGGTTAATTGAATATGTAACTTAACCTTTTGCAAATTATATTGAATCTTCAAGAGCAACAATAGTAGAAAATGTATGCCTTTATGACTATTATGATTACAAGTATGTTTCAATTCTCTTATTATCAATGAAACATGATCTAATGTTGGTAGAAGAGGGATTGTAGATTTGATATTTCTTTGTAGCAAAACCAGTGAGGAAGCTCAATCTGAAAAAAAGATTAGTTTATAAATATCAAAGAGACTGATGAAAATTGTGGTAAGAAGGTTAGGGCCAGAGGAAGAGAGTCACAATATCAAAGAAGAAGAATGTCAAAAGTTTTGGAAGATAAGTCTAACTCAGACAAAAACCAAGTTATAAGGTGTTCCTAGTCTTAGTAAACATAAAAAGTCAGTATTGGCCGGAGAAGTGAATTCTAAAGATAGACATTCTTGTTTTGAAAGCCTTAATGAAGAAGAGGCATATAATAAATTATACTTGAATACACAAATGGGAGAATAATAATGAGCTGTAGAATCTATTTTAAGCCCCAACCGAGAGGTAAGCATGAGAGTCCTAGTCAACAAAAATAGAGAAAATGAATGTATATTTTTTTGTTTTTTATTTAATAAAAGAAAAAAGAGAAATGTGAATTCAGAAAAATTATTATTTAAGTGAAACCTTTATATAAGAAGGTTCTAGCAAAATTAATGCAATAATTGGATAAGTACTCTAAAATAAGGAAATAGCATAGATAAGGCCATTGTAACATGGCCAGAATATGCACAGAGCATAGTTAAATCAAAAGGGAGAAATTGCCAACCATGGGTAGATATCAGTGGCAGAAAAGAGACTACAGACCCCATAATGGAGAATATGGACATGCCTATATATGGAGTCCAATACAGAAACCAAAGCATAAATAATAATAAAAGAAAATACTATTCATCCAAAATGACATCCCAAACTAGGAATTGGTAGCGCTAACTAAGTTTCACAGTAACCAGTGAAGTTGGGATGTAAAGAAAAAAAGAGATATGCATTAGATATGAGCTAATAGACTCGTTTGCGTAGCGGTATGAGGCTTGAACATTAAATCTCAACTTTGCAAAGTTATAGGCTATAAAAACCAAGTAGAAAATTGAAAGAGAAAACAAAGTGGAGAGGGAGAGAGTGATGGGCCTGCTTTGTATCCTCACATCTATTTCCTAGACACTTGTCTGTGGCAAGAAATGCCTTCTATTCACCTCATGTAACAATCAAAAACTTTAATCCCTACCTTTAGAATGCAGGGACTAATAATGAAACCACCTACTAGGGCATCAATTTAAACCAATATATCACAACCAAACAACATGAATCCAAATCCATTAGATAGAGATGGCATAGTTGTGTCATTTTTTCATAGTTTATTACTACTATTTCAGTAAATTTAAGATATAGAGTCTATAGTTTACTACTACTGTTTCTCCTAGCATAACTTTTCATGTCTCTAGTCAATAAATTATTTGGAAAGAACTTACTCCCAAAAGACCACCACATCTAGTTCACAAGGAAGGGTTCAACCATGAATCCCTACTAGACTAATTGTTAGATGTGTTGAGGTATTACACTCTCCCATCCCTATTGTTTTTGTGTATGAGTGACTTATCCAATCACATACCCATGCCCCACTATAAAAAACCATCATTGCATGCTTTTTATTACAACAATGTCATTGCATGCTTCCATTCCCTCAAATCAAATACCCACTCTTTGATTGTCACATGATTTTTATTACGACAATGTCATTGCATGCTTCCATTCCCTTTTCAATAATCTATGTTCTTACATACTTATTGAATCACTTAATTTACTATTTTGTCATGCATCATTTTTCTATCCAATTTTGTGCAACTAATAAATACAATTGATTAGAGGGGGTCATATACCATTTATAACACTCTTGTTATTGAGATTTCAAATGTTGACTTGTGTTATATCTAGAAGTCACCACCATACCTATACGAATCTTCACCTACACAATAAAAATTAAGCAAAGATCTTATACATTCTACAATGATTGGAATCACATGGTCATATAAAATATGCATATAAGGAATGCATAATAAAACACAACAGGAAGTAGTTTGTGACAGGAGATTAATGGTATTATGAAGGAGAATTAGGAGTTGTGATTGTTGGAAACTACAATTGAAACAATTGTTATATTATCATTGATGTCAAACCTTAATTGGTAAGACAGTCGCTATCTAGGATAGTACCATATCTTTTGATTGATGAAGAGAATTTGAAAAGAGGAGATAACAAGAGGACCTAAGGAAAGGTTGAGTTATGTGATACTTCAATGGGTACTTGATTAGTTGGCACATTGACAAGGTAATGTGTTGTTTATCTAGTAAGAAGAAAGACTGAAAATGTAGGCTTAACCAAGAAAAAGTGAAGAAATCTAGTTTAAGACGAGTGATGTTAGTGTCAACCGAGTGCCAGTATATGTCGAGTAAATATACTGTTGATCAAACATCAGTAATTGCTAAGCGACAAGAAATTACCGAGTAAAGCTAGTATTTTCCAAGGAAGATAGTTTGTAGTGATGACCGAAATACATAGTAATGATCAAGGAGATAAACACAGTATTGACTGAGTGTCAGTAATTTACATTTGGAGAAAGAATTGTGAATCCCAGCCGACATAGTTGAATTCTTGGGATATGTAAAATGTGTTGACATTATTAATGAATTGTATGGAGCATTTAATGCATGGTAAACCATTTTCTTGCGGATTCAAAGAAATTTTTGGAGATGTATCTAGAAGGAAAAGATGGAGAACATAATGATGGAAGGATTCGATGAATCTGATCTAAACCTAAGATCTACAGAGGAGATTAAGCGGAAAAAGATTGATCTACCTAATCAAGGAGGTATAAGATTAACCTAATTGTGAGGTTACAGAAATAGAGTAGAAGAGGCTGATGTTATTGACTGATAAGTCTAAGCAAAAGGCTAAAGGTGAACTTGTGAAGGAGTTGAACAGAGTTGTGATTGCTTGAAGTGAATTCTGAGAAGATTAGAGATGGAGATGGAAATGAAGGTCAGTCAGTAAATCAACATATATGTGTGAAGTGGATATGTATTTGTAAAGTGAGTTGTATATTTTTTAGATCAGAACCTACTGTTACTTTCTAAGCATTGTATTAGTCTAAATCCTTTAATCGAGGGTGACCTAACAGTCATTGTATAAATCCTTTAATCAAGGTGACATTCTAATGGAATGTTCTTAAGTCCTCTAACTAGACCACTTTTGATAGAGTGTTTTAAATCATTTAACAGGGTCACACCTAACAGTGTGTATGTAAAACTTTAACAAGGTTGGCTTTTCACAGAGCTCACTTCAGAAGAGTAAAAATTAGTAGCATGTTACAAAGTGGTTTTTCCCAAATTGGGTTTCCACTAAGCATATTGCAATCAAATATCATTACTTGAGAGAGCTAGTTCAAGACAAAGAAGTGAGATTGGAATATATGAATCCAAAGGAACAATTAGCATATATATTCACAAAAGCTTTACCTAAGGATGGTCATGAATATCTTAGACGTAAACTAGGGGTGATTCCCCTAACAGAGGCTACCTAATAAAATAGGAGCACTGCATCAAATGTGAAAATCAAAATATTTAACAAATTGATGCAAAAAAGGTCACACTTTAGGAGTTTCCTAGAGTTGTGAGAAGTAAGGCATAGATATTAATCAGTCATAATTAAGCAAGATGATAGAGGGAGTATACAACATACATAACTAACATGAATACACCTACATGGTATAGATGTAAGTGGTAGATACAAGCTTTGGCATTGTTGTCAAAGAGGGAGAAGATTCAATGAAAACAAATGAAGTGATACAACACTGAGGGAGAAGATTCAACGAAACCTGAGGGAGAGATACAAAAAAGATTCAGAGGGAGTAATTGAGTAAGTGGTGAGGCAAGGAAAAAGTTGTGAATCAGAATGAAGCTAAGGATATTAATAAAAATTTGATACACAAAGATTTTGGATTGTTTGGTAAATCATGTGTTATTCATGTGGTGTTGCCATCAATGCCAAAGAGGGAGATTATTGGAAACTACAATTGAAACAATTGTTATATTGTCATCGATGTCAAATCTTAATTGGTAAGACAATTGCTATCTTGGATAGTACCATATCTTTTGATTTATGAAGAGGATTTGAAAAGAGGAGATAAAAAGAGGACCTAGGGAAAGGTTGAGTTATGTGATACTTCAATGGGTACTTGATTAGTTGGCACATTGATAAGATAATGTGTTATTTATCTAGTAAGAAGAAAGACTAGAAATGTAGGCTTAACCGAGTAAAAGTGAAGAAATCTAGTTTAAGTCGAGTGATGTTACTGTCGACCAAGCACCGGTATATGCCGAGTAAATCTAGTGTTGACCAAACGTTAGTAATTGTCGAGCGATAGGAAATTACCAAGTAAAGATAGTGTTTTCCGAGGAAGACAACTTGTAGTGATGACCAAAATACACAGTAATGACCGAGGAGATGAACACAGTATTGACCGAGTGTCAGTAATTTACATTTGGAGAAAGAATTGAGAATCCCAGCCGACATAGTTGAATTCTTGGGATATGTAAAATATGTTGACATTATTAATTAATTGTATGGAGTTAATGCATGGTAAATCATTTTCTTTTGGATTTATAGAATTTGAGCAATACAAATCCACAGAATGCCAAGATCACCTGCATACAAAAAACCTATTACAAGGAAGTAGAGAGAAGAAGAGGGCAAGGGTTTGACTCAAAAATATGAAGAAGAAAATTTCCTCAATGAATGAATGAATAATAATGTACAATGGATCATCCTTATAAAGGAGATCGAAAGCCTTGAAAGGCAAAGTCTAGTGCATGCAATAATCAGTTTGACTATTACATGACTAATGCATGAGTTTAGACCAACTAATGCATGTGCTTTTAACTAAAGAAAAAGGAAGTTGACATCTTAAGAAGGGAGTAAAGATTAATTAACATAATTAATACTTTACTCTAACACCCCCCCTTAAGATGAGAAACGATGCATCTACAAACAATGCAAAAAGAAAGCAAATGGGTCTCGGCAACAAAGGCCTGATCAGGTACCCAAGTACAAGAAATCTTTGTAAAGTGGGGAAATAGAGAAAACCCAGTGGGAAAAACTCTACCCCAAAAAGAGATGAACTAGATGAAGGAAACAAAGGCTCCAATCTAGGGAATGTCCCAAAGAAAGGGACAAGAAAGAGCATGAAGCATCTCTGAAGCATGAAGCTGCAAACACTGTCAAAAGAAACTGCTGGAACCCCCACTGAAATAGTGCATGACCAGGTAGAGAAGACAAAGTCTGAAGAGCTGATCAATTGAAGAGGTGACCTCCAAAAGTAGGAATGAATGAGTATCTATATAGTAGATGAACCATCTCACAGAAATGCATAGGTGCCTAGACACTGCATCCGCCTAGTACATAGGAACAAAAACTGAATACGTAGATCACTCAACCAAACCAAGGAAGCAATAGAGCCAAAAGGTGAACCCCCCCCCCCCATAATGCTGAATAGGGAGAGGGGTGACAGGAACACTAAAATGCAATGCCAGAAACATTTGCAAGAAGAAGAATCAGGAACACCAATAGTGCAATAGAAGTACAAGCACAGGATAAAGGGCGGTGTCACAGACACACAGCATGGGCTAATGTCATGGAAGAAACATTCACTTGACAAAGGTGGATGAGAACAAAAGGAAAAACATCATAACCCCCCATGACACTTTATAACTAAGTGCGAGTACAAATAAACACAAGGTGTTTGAAATCCCAGATATGCAGAAGCAGACACTTTATCTTAGTGCATTTACAGAAACAAAAAAGCTATAGAAGAGAAGCATACAATGCTCAAAAGAAGATCAAAGGAGTCTGAACCAAAAGAACAACCTAAGATGAGCCATCCCTCAAAGGGAGGAGATCCTAGGACTTAAAACAACCAAGATATCCACCAGACTGCAAAAAAGAAAGAATCTAAATAAAATGAACCTGGAGAAGAATCTAGAAAAATGACTCATAGCACTGAAAATCTCTCTAAACAAGCTTTCCAATGATATATCATTTTCTGAAAACGGAGTCCAGATGTGCAAGATAGAGCTCCCGGAGTGTAGAACTGAAGATCTGGCTTTGATAGAGAAAAACACCATTAGAAAAAAAATACCAAAAAAAATAAGCTCTAGATCTGGAAAGAGCTTAGAATTAGCTTTCCGACAATATCTCATTTGCCAAATTTTGACACCGTATGCTCAAGATATGAGCAAAAAACCAACAGCTGCATTGGAGGGCCCAAAGAAGGTGTCTACAAGGATCTGAGGATGGATGATGTCATCAAAAGCATACAAAACCACATGAAACCATTAGATCTAAGAAAAGCTCAGAAAGAGCTTTCTGAAAATATCTTGTTTGCCAAAAATGGAGCCCAGATGCAAGAGAAACGGATCCCGGAAGGCAGGAGGTCTGAAACGCCATGATCATAGCGAACATCTAACTTTGACAGAAAAAAGAGCATCAAAATGGAAAAATCACAAAACCATACTAGAAAATTCAAATCGGGTTTGGAACTAGCTTTCCAATGATATATCACTCGCCCAATTACGATCCCATATGCCCGAGATATCGCAAAAAAATGCCTAGGTACCCTTAAAAAGTTCAAAAAAGGATCAAAAGGTTGCTGACATCAACAACATCCAAGCTTAAAAATGACGACCAAATGGTCGTCATAGGCAAAATGCTGGGGGCTTAAAGAAAAGGCCCCTAGTGATCCATACGATTAGGGGTTGGTAGGCAGAGGCCGCAAGGTGGAGCGGCGGGCGTGGGTGATGGGCGTGGTGGCATGTTCCCCGACGGCGGAGCGAGCGGTGGGCCGCGGTGAGTGGCGTGGTCTCCGGCTCGGGCGGTGGTGACGACGATAAGGGCGGTGGCCACGGAAAGGGTGGAGAAGACCGGTGGCTACCTAGTGCTATGGTGGTCACTCGGTGGTCGCCCAAAAAATTTTATTTATTATTTTTTTTTCACAATCACCAATTGTACCTTCTCGGGCCGCATGCTAGGGCTGTACGACCCTGGTAGGCAAAAATGTTTTTGCCTCAAAAGCCAACTTGTCAGAATTCAACAAGTTTTATATGGATCTTGACTATCTCTGGCCTTCCAGACGCAACCGTGACGTCTATTTAGGCCAGAAGTGCTCCAAAAATTAGCAAACACCTCGGGATCCGTGCTGGAGCCAATTGCAAATTTTTTTTCTCACAGATCCAACTTTGTCCAAATTTGACAAAATTTTATATGGATCTTAGGGTTCTTGGATGCTCTGAACACAACCATGAGGTCCGTTTGAAGCCAAGATGACTAGAAAAATAGGTCCCCCTAGATTCATTAAAAAACCCCAAAAAAGCCCTCATCTGAAACAGATGAATTTCATCTCTTTGAATCCTTCAAACATGAACAAGCTGTAGCAGATTAGGCTCTGATACCATGTAGAATTTGAGCAATACAAATCCATAGAATGCCAAGATCACCTACATACAAAAAACTTGTTACAAGGAAGTAGAGAGAAGAAGAGGGCAAGGGTTTGACTCAAAAATATGAAGAAGAAAATTTCCTCAATTAATGAATGAATAATAATGTATAATGGATCATCCTTATAAAGGAGATCGAAAGCCTTGAAAGGAAAAGTCTAGTGCATGTAATAATCAGTTTGACTATTACATGACTAATGCATGAGTTTAGACCAACTAATGCATGTGCTTTTAACTAAAGCAAAAGGAAGTTGACATCTTAAGAAGGGAGTAAAGATTAATTAACATAATTAATACTTTACTCTAATAGGATTCAAAGAAAAGTTTGGAGATATATCTAGAAGGAAAAGATGGAGAACATAATGATGGAAGGATTTGATGAATATGATCTAAACCTAAGATCTACAGAGGAGATTAAGTGGCAAAAGATTGATCTACCTCATCAAGGAGGTATAAGATTAACCCAATTGTGAGGTTACAGAAAGAGAATAGAAGAGGCTGATGTTATTGATTGATAAGTTTAAGTAGAAGGCTAAAGGTGAAATTGTGAAGGAGCTGAACATAGTTGTGATTGCTTGAAGTGAATTCTGAGAAGATCAGAGATGGAGATGGAGATGGAGGTCAGTCAATAAATCAACATATATGTGCAAAGTGGATCTGTATTTGCAAAATGAGTTGTATATTTTTTAGATCAGAACCTACTGTTACTTTCTAACCATTGTATTAGTCTAAATCCTTTAATCAAGGTTGACCTAACAGTCATTATATAAATCATTTAATGAAGGTGACATTCTAATGGAATGTTATTAAGTCCTCTAACTAGGCCACTTTTGATAGAGTATTTTAAATCCTTTAACAGGGTCACAACTAACAGTGTGTATGTAAACCTTTAATATGGTTGGCTTTTTACAGAGCTCACTTCAGAAGAGTGAAAATTAGTAGCATGTTACAAAGTGGTTTTTCCCAAATTGGGTTTCCACTATAGATCCTGGTGTTATACTTGTGTGAATTATTTTTATGTGAATGTTGGTGAAAGCTTTATATTATGCAAGTTAATTACTTTTGGACAGTAGACTACATGTTATATGTTTCTGATATATGCTATAGTGATCGAGTTGAATTGCTGATTATATATGAGTTTGTTGAAGTACTGGATAGTTCAATTGGTACATCTGGACCTATAAACAATTGATTCACCCCCTCTTTGTTATTCTAAAATCATTCTAACAATGACAAGGAGTTTGTGGTAATGTAGTGAAGAGTAAGAGATTATGAAAGGAGGTTTACTGTCCTGTAACAAAACTAGGTAATAGCAACAAACTAGGTGGAAAGTCAAAACCACCTTGAATCTACTTCACATGAACCTTTGAATGGGTAACTATCTTTCCCTCACCTTTATCACTCCCCTATGACTTCCCTTGCAACTGTGTTGTAAGTTGTGGATTCTCTTGTTAGTAGTATTCCAAAGAAGGTCATTAAAGGAAATAATAAGAGATGTAGTTGGAGCTACCACTGTCATTAGAATAAAAAAAGAGCACTAGAAGTATTAAAAATTTCCTTAGGAGGTGATCCATGAAGGATATCACTTTGTGGTAATACTTCTTCCACAATAGTACCAACATCTTGCATTGGTTCTTGATGACGAGAGATTTCCATTTTTTCATTAAGTTCTTCCATTTTTGGAAGATGAGGAGTAAAGGAGACATTTTCATTACTTCTTTTTCAATATCTTCTTGAGTGTTTTCAGTATCTTCTACAACATGCTATAAATTTCATTGCTTCTTTTTGTTTCTATTTTGGCTTTAGAGTTCCCTATCCATTGTCTCTTTTCATTTCTTACAGGATATGTTAGCTAACACCTCTACTTCCTCTTTTGTAGTAGCACGAGCAACATAAGAAAGGTTATCCAGATGAATAGATGACCGTTTAGGGTTTCAACAAATAAAGGATTTATTTAGTTTATTTTTCACACTGGGAGATGTAATAGGACTCCTTTTAGTGTCTTGGGGGTTTTACTAGCAAGGCTAGTTTTCAAGCTTCTCTTTTGAGAAGATTCCCCCTCAAGGGTCTCAATTTTAGCAGGTTGGGGTTCCTCAATTTCTAAGCCATAATCCACAAAAGTATCCCATCCAATTTGGGGTTTTATAGTAAGAAGGTCGTGTATGACAAGAATTTTGATCAAGCAATGATAGGCCAGAGAATTAGCATGTCCTTCTCAATAGTGATTGCATGTATGTTTTAATGATTACACGCATGTACTTGATTAAGAAGCTCCAAATATAGATATCAGAAAGAGAGAATCATTTCTTCCATATTGGTTAGAAACATAGAAATCAATTGGGATGGTTATTAGAGGTAAGCTTAATAAAATGTATAAATCGACCTTAACAAAAAAATCTCAAGCCATATAAGATAAAGCTAAGAGAACTGAAGTAAAGGCATGGCCTTTGGAAGGAGTAGGAAGATGCCTAAAGAAGATATTTCATATAAGATAATGCCAAGAGAACTGAAGTAAAGGCTTGTTCACCAATCTAAATGCACAACTTCACATCAGAATTTGATACAAGCCTGATGTTGTCAAACTCTACAGATGTGACTTGGAGTGATTCTTGAAAGATGAGTAATATGATTAATAAAGTCTAAAGTGAATTAATGATGGTATGGTAATCATTTAAATTTGTGACTTAGGGGAAGGTGTACTTGGTAATGCGTGATGTAATTAAAAAGGTGAATGACATGGGTAAAATAATCACTATGCGGTAAAGTTAAATTTACAAAGTAACATATCATTTATAAAACCTATCGTAACATGTCATTTTTTGTTTGACATTTTTTGTCACTGCTAAAGAGTTCTCACCACGAGAAAATAGAGTGACCATTTGCTATCAAAACCATATGTGCAGATATAAACATTAAGTACAACATGTCCAAATTTTTTTTCTAGATTTACACATTAAGTACACCAATTTTTTTCTTTCAAAACCATATGTGCAGATATAAACATTAAGTACAACATGTCCAATTTTTTTGCAGATATACACATTAAGTAGACCAATTTTTTTCTTTCAAAACCATATGTGCAGATATAAACATTAAGTACACCATGTCCAATTTTTTTTTCAAGGTTTTCTCTCTAATCTTAATGTGTATGGTGAAATGGTTATCAATGATAGATCTAGCAAGTACAACCAATTGAATAAGGGTACAAGCATAAGTCATTCCTATGAAGAAGGATCATGTTAGATAATACAAGGGAATTCGATCAAAATAGGGAGACAATCGCTAGATTGTTGTCTAACTTTCAAAGAGAAGAAGATGACAAATGTTATTGTCCATGCAAGATTTGTAATGACTTAAAGAGAAGAAGAATTAAAAAAAAAATAACAAAGAGACATTGTAGGGAGAATGGTCACATTGAAGGGGGGTTTGATTATCATCTATTGGTAAGTTGTTTATTATATTGTTTTCACAATTAATATACATATGAACCGTGGAAGGAGGTTTGATTATCACATTGAAGGGGGGTTTGATTATCATCATTTTTATATAGGTCTATCTCCCCATTATAGTAGGTGATATAGACTAGCACATCTCAAAGGAACATGGGGGTGTGAATATAGAGGAACATGGAGGTGTGAGTATTGAAGTTGAAGATCATGATCCCATGGAAGATGATGATCATGCGCTAGAAAACACATTTGAAGATGATGGTATGAATGCATTGATCCTTGACACATTTGGTATTGGTGGTGGTGGTGGTGGTGCTGCTAATGATGATGATGAGGATGACATTGCCATAATCCATGATATACCTCTACTTGAGAAGGTGAACATGGCCCTTTACAAAGGCTCCCAATCTACTCTTCTCTTTTTTGTATTATTGTTGGTGAATTTGAAGGTTATGAATGGTTTATCCAACATAGCAATGTCATGTATGCTAAGGTTTGTCATATACATCATTATAGTTTACAAAAGGTGAAACATGTACCATTAAGATTGTTTATAATAATGACATATTTTTTGTTGTAGATTGATAGGTGAGTTTCTATTATCACCATCAAATGTTCTCCCTCGCTTGTACCGAGAATTATGTGCCACTATGAAACATATTGAAATGGAGTATCAAGCAATAGATGCTTGTCTGGAAGATCATGTTATTTATCATAAAGAACACAAATATGTAATAGAATACCCTGAATGCCAAATGAGCAGATATCGAGATGATCAAATGACAAAAAATGTCTCACAAGGTTCTTCGTTACGTCCCCATTATTCCATGTTTGAAATGATTATTTAGGTGCAGTAGCTTGGCACAATTTATGGATTACCGTGCACACAATAGGAGTTGAGATGACATTATTCGAATGCCCATGGATGGTTCATCATTTATGGACATAGAGGAAAAGTAGCCACACTTTAAAGAAGAGCCTCAAAATCTCATGCTTTCTCTGGCAGCAGACAGTGTCAATCCATTTGGATAGATGAGATCCATTTACTCGGTGTGGCTTATTTTTGTTATCAACAATAACCTTCCTCCATGGATGTCAATAAAGAGGAAGCACATTATGTTGGAAATGATTGTTCCAAATATTTTATTATTTTATAGTTATCTACATGTAATTATAAGTCTTGGAGTGAAATGGACAAAATAATTATCTAATGATGTTGTTAATTCAACTAGGTAAGTACTAAGTAAAAGATATGAATGTATATATTGCACCTCTTATCGACGATTTGTTAGTTTTATGAAATTGTTTCACTATGTATGACATCTCTAGACCAATTAGATAAAGACAATTTCAATTCCATGCAATGCTTGTGTGGACAATTTATGATGCCCTAGGTTGACACATTTCTGTGGTATGTTATGGTGAATTCTAGTTGTACGCGATAATTCTAATTCTAAAAATTAACATATTTAATCCAATTGTATCATTATCTTGTAGGTCTTTAAACAAAGGGAAAATTTTCATGTCCAATGTGTGGTCCAAAGATGAAATCTTGTCATTCCAAAAGTTTAAGAAAATAGGTGTTTGATGAGTATAGGCACTTCTTCCATGGAAATCATAAGTATCAAAGTGCAAAAAAATATCTTTTCAATGGGAAAGAAGAGACTACATCAAAGCCCCGAAGAATGAAACCTCGCCTATGGAAGTTGGAATATAATAGAATTTGAAGTAATATTGTTCCACCTAATGGTTTATGTTTGAAAATTATATATTTCGATTGTGTTTTGTTGGCTAATTATTTAATTGATGATCAGCAAGGTCGTGAAGGCATCACTGACCACCTTCCAAAGGGACTAAAATGTTATCCCAAAGAATTTAGTAGGTTTCCCTACTATGAGAAGCTATAAATTGTGTATTTGTTTGATACTATGCAGATTGAAAAGAATTTAATAGAGACACTGTGGAAAATATTGGATGGAATGTGTGACAAAGGAAAACTTGGCAAAATTTGTAGTGACATTCATGATTCCAATCATGCAATGAAAAATATCATTGAATCAAATAGAAATGGAGACCGAATTAATGCAAGTGCCCTTCCTTAGTTATTAACAAAGCAACAAAGTAATGCTATAAAAGAAGTCATACGAAAAATTTGATTTCCTATAAGATTTGCTGCGAATATAAGCAATTTCATATCAAAGAAAAGTGATTTTAGGTCAGGGATGAAAACACATGATTGACATACCTTCATCAAGGGAAGTCACAATCTTTTGTATTTATAATATATTTGTGTAACTTCATTCAATTTCCATTGTATGAAATGATCAGTTGAAAATTGTTGTAGTATGTGCTACCCCTATCACTCCTAGAAAACTTTGATAATAATATCAAGCAAGTGATATATGATCTTGGAAAATACACGAGGTAAGCAGTGATATGTGTTCAATATATCAAATGATAATACCAAACAAGTAATATATTGTAAAGTCTTGTATTTATATATTTTTGTGTCTTGAATCCCTTGTAGATGGTTGTCATTTAAAAAAATCCATAAAGAAGATATAAAATATTGGAAGAAAAGAATTCATCAACTAATGTGTGAAATGAAAAAGTGTTTACCTTCAACTTTTTTCAATGCACAAGAACACTACCTCATACACCAAGTTGAGGAGATTGAATTGTGTGGACCTGTATAGGTTAGGTGAATGTGGATGGTTGAGAGGAACTTAAAATTTTTGAAGGGTTTGGTTTGACAAAGAGCACGTCCCAAAGGTTCTATGGTTGAAGGATATATGGTATACTAGATGATGGTGTACATTACTCAATATCTTCCTAATATTACAACAAAGACCCATATAGATTGCATTTGGGATCTCGAATCCATTAAAAAATTAGAAGGGGAGTAATTGGTGGGGAACAGTAGATTTAGGAAAGAGAAAGGTAATAAATTATGAGATGTTATTGTAGTTAATTAAATCTTAATCTTCAAAATAAATCTATTGTGAGTCACCTATTTACTTTTGTATAGTTGCTAAAGAGTGGGATGCAATACATTTGTTTATTGAAAATAATCAAGATTGGAGGATGGTATGGATTGAACAATGTCAATATTATGGTCATAGATTAAAATGGGAATATGTGTCTTCATTGGTTATACAAGCTCATGCGTAATGAAGATCCTAATATTATACAAAAGAAAATAGATTTAACATATGGTTTAAGAGATCTCTAGGTACTTATAAATTTGTTAATCAACTGTATATTTTTCAACTCGTGATGCAATAATTTATACATGTTTGACATTATTGTAGGTGAAACACTAGGCTATGTTATGCAATGGTTATAAATTTCACATCAAAAAGTTGGATGAAACGAAGAGAACTTTTGATTCTGGGATAAGTGCAGTCTTCCAGGTGACTAATATTTCATCTAGAAATGACTTACATCCTCGAGAGTCTCAAAATCAATACTATGACATTTTGGTTGATATACTTGATTGTGACTTTAATTCCTTCAAATTAGTTCTCTTCGTCGTGAAATGGTACAAACTACGACTTAATCAAAATGATCCTGATAGAATTGTTATTGAACATGACAATAGATTTACAATGATTAATACAAGGTTGTTTGAGCCAGTTGGGGCAGAGCCCTATGTTCTTTCAAGTCAATGTGAGCAAGTATTTTACTCAGAGGTTCCACATAAATTGGGTTGGTCATTTGTTGTTAGACATGATCCAAGAGGAAGGCTAATAAAGTATAATGCAATGTAAGAAGAAGATACCGAGAAAAGTAAGAAGTGGAAGATGATATAGATGATGATCACGATCGAGATTTAGTCAAAGAAGATGACGAAGAAGATGACGATGATGCTGCTGCTACTAATCACAATGACGATGATGAGGAGGATGATGATGATGATGATGATGATGATGATGATGATAATGGTGGTGATGATGTCATCGATGATGATGATCTTGATGATGATGATGATGATGATGAAGATGATAATTGTGGTGATGATGTCATCGATGATGATGATCTTGATGATGAGATGGATGAAGAAGAATATCAATGACATGAATGAAATGTACAATTATGTGTTCAATGCCTATGCTATTCAATATTGAGTTCTTGATAGATTAATGATTAATCATATGTGATGCTAATGTTTGATGTGATAAGTATGTATTCATTATTGATACTGATTTCATGTTTATTTTTTGTCTGATGCTTCCACCCTTGGTGGAAATAGGTATTTGATTGCAAACATTGTCAATCCAACTTCTTAGTTGACAACATAAAGTAAAGGTAAGGAATACAAAAAATATATAATGATTATGATGACTGCATATTGTTTATATTGTCTACTATGTAATTTTGAGTAAATGTATCATGAATTTTTTAGCTAACATAAGACAATTGATTTACATATGCAGAAACCTAAACCCCTTTCATGAGCATCCCGCACAGTCTCATGGATTGTCAGGTATAAGTCAATACACCCCATAGATATTAATGTCTTTTACCATTTGTAAAATATCTCTCTCATTGCCATGTATCTCTCTCATTTCATGGAGTGCAGGTACCAGCAAATAGGTCTTTGTTAGATTTGTCTTCCTCGAGTGGGGAAAATGTAGGAATGGAAGAAGAAAGTGAGATATTTAGTATGTCTAAATCAAGGAGATTGACTCGAGGTCAAAAGATCAGAAAGAAATTCAATAAATGCATGGAATTTTTCCTTGCTCAAGGGGGGTCATGTTCTTATGGTGATGAGAGCAAAGGTGACTCTGAGGTGCCCTTTAGGTACAAACATCTACAGAAACAATGGGTCCCCGATGAACTTCCTCCAATAAACATTGATTTTTGTGTTAGAGAGAGGATATATCGCATAACAACGTCCTCATTACATGGTTTGGGCCTATTTTCCATGCATGGCATAAAAGTCTCTTACAAAAAAGTTGTCGAATTGATGGAGTATGTCAGACCTTGTTATGATTATAGTAGTTGGATGTAGATTGTTAAATATTAAAAAGTATGTGTAGGTATGCACTCATGGTGAATTATATACAACAAAAAGTCAATGAACAAAGTAAAATAGTAGCTATATACATTGATGGAAGGCCAAAAACATCAGGGAATATTGTAGGTTTTATAAATAGTACACGACCTACGTCAACTAAGAAGCAACCCAATTGCATATTTGAGTTGTGCGAGGGAAATCATGTATTTGTATGTGCGATCAAATCAATACGTGGAGGTGAAGAGCTGCTTATCGATTACAATTTGAATCACATAGATACAAAAAAATCCACTATCATGGATGAGGTGGTACACACTATGCACCATTTAAATCAACTCCAATTAAATAGTAAAATGAACTTGTACATGATTTAAAATTGTTTGAAAATTAAAAAATGATCTCTTCTTCTAATTGAAGCATTCTGATAATTATCTATTATTCAACGTGACTTAGAATAAGAACACATGTGTTTTAACATGTCTCAATGATTTTTTTTTGAAATATAGGGCTATAGTATGGATCAACAACCACACAATACACACAATGATGATAGTTCTCATAGGACTTCTTCCCGACAGGTAAAGCTCATTGTTGTTGTACAAATGCATATACAAGAAAAATGTTAATGCGTATTTTTTGTTATGTTTTATTCTCCACTACTATTTTGGATTGTTTTTAAATAAAGTGCTAATAATATTGTTCTCACAAATGAGTGTTGATCAAAAAAAGGGAAATGAACAAGTAATCCACGAGGAGCCATAGGATGAGTAAGATCTATTCATTGTTGATTTTGCATCAGCCGCTGATCCTGTGGTTGCATTGCAAAAGGTCCTTCGTGCACTATCAAGAGAGTTAACTTGATTGGTATCAATTCAACCTCAAAATCCTCAAATACATATGAGAGAGGATGAGTTGATGCACCTGGTTCAGACTTATATAGTAAGTATTAATGTAGTTTTTAATTATAACAAAAGTTTAATAATGGTTTTTAAAGTATACTTTTTTATTTATGTCATTAACTAAAATACATATGTGTTATTTTTATAGAGGATGCAAAATAAATTAAAGGGACATGCCCCAGATGCAGATACTTCAGGTGGTTCTACATCGCATGTTCTATCCTCCACTTGTGTTTTGCTCACATAAAATATATTTTTTTAATAGCTCTAACAATCTTGTCCATGGTTGTCCATATTTTTTATGCTCTAACAATCTTAATTTTCAGCACCTACCATTGATCCTATGTTGAGTACACCACCTTCTACAAGGAACATAACCACATAGGTACTACCACCTGCAATGATGACAACACATAGCATGGCCACATATGTGATGACAATGCCTATTGGTAAGTAGATTCCTCTTTTTCTCTCTCATTTATTATGTGTTTATTTCAGTTGAACTATTCTTTCTTAGGGGGTGTTTTGTAATATTGGATTCATTTTATGTAGGAGGTGATGAGGAAATTCTTGGATGTACTTGTGTTAGATGTACGGGAATAATAGAGAATTGTGATCAATTACTTGTGAGCATTGAAGATGGACTTCCTGCGAGAGTAGCCCATCTTCTAGGTACTTTAAAGATTGATCCTTTATTTTACTATACAATCTTATACTCATAATATAATGCACTAATCCCCTGTGTAGTCCCTTGCAATAACTAATAATCCTGTTATTATTTTGTAGGGAATAATCTATTTTATGAAAATATTAATGATGAATGTTTGCGTATTTTCAGGCCGACCATACACACATGGTATCATATTTTGATTTCATTGCTAGATTAGATTTCCTTTGATCCCTTTCTTCAAGTATATTAATGTAATACCCCAAAAATGGCCTATAAGTTCATTAACCTCCTACATCTTCAATTCGAACGAAATCAACATCAAAGTCCTAACCTAATGCACATCTGAACATTATCGAATCCTAATTGATTATCATAAATTCTGCATCAGGGAATATTCCTAAAAATATTCCTAATTATCCTAATTATCTTTAATTTAATGATTATTTGGTGATAAATCCTATTTATCCTAAAATTTGATTAATTGAATATTCTCAATATTTAATTAATTAAGTTTAATTCTGCCACTTAATTATTTAATTGAAGTTAATTCTATTTATTCCTAAATTATTATTATTTAAATTTGACAATAAATCAAAATTCCTATCATTAATTGATTAAATTCTTATTTAATTAATTAAAGCAAGTTGTCATATTTAATGATATTTATTTTGGAATAAAAGTTTGATTAAATAATTGATTAACCCATAAATCAATTGTTTTATTTTTCAAAATCAGTTAAGTTGGAAATAAATCACTTCATTATTAAATTAATTCATAGATAAATCATGCACAATCAGAAAAGTAGACAACTATCAATTATCAATTAAATCTAAACTTTATTTTGAGTTAAACTTTGCTTTTGCATGTTTTTGTGAGTTAATTATCCTTTATTTAAAATAACTCAAAAATCAACCTGAGTTATTTGAGTGATTTATGGCTTTTATTCATGCACCTCCAAAGCCTTGGATTTCTATAAATTAAGGCCTCAGCTCATCTCAAATCATCTCATAATTGTGCAAACTTATGCTGGCGAATTGGTGTTTGAAGAATTGGAGCTTCTTTTGCAAATCAAACAACTTTGTGAGATCATTCATATTTTAGCATATCATATTAGAATTTCATTTCTAGATTAGCCTATCATATCAAGTTTTCATATAGAATAGTTTTATATCATTTTTCATCATAATTGCATAGAAAATCTAAAAAAATAGATTAATTTGCATCCATTCCATATCTAGATTTTGCATTTAAATCTTTCGTTTAGGTGTCATCAAGGTCACTAATCTCGGTCTAATCTGAGAATACATACTCACATCTACTAGAAGGTAGTAAATCGCCTGGTTAGTTTGGTTTCAATTTATTGCACGATTTCAATTTTAACTAACCTCTAATGTTTTACTGAAGTGTTGTGTCTACAGAATAGGTACACAATTTACACACATTTCAGGTGCCCACCGTGGGGCCCTAAAATGGGTTTCCCTTCATTTCTATCAATTTTCTATCTTTTGAGGTTAAGGGTTTCAAGGGTTCTGGTATACTCTGTAGGATGTTATTTTTTGTTTCTTTTTTGCCTGCAAAAAAAGAATTGTTTTTTTTTGGCACTTTTTCTATCAAAACTGTCCGTACACTACAATTTTTAATTTCTGTCCCTACAATTGTCGTACAAGTTTTGTCAAAAACTTGTATCAGGAGATACCCACTGTCATACGACAGTTGATTTGATCGAGGCTTGTATCATCAGAAAAACATTATCATTTGAAAGCTCGATTGTCGTATGATCTGATACCCAGTGTTGTATGAGTTTCTGGACTGTCGTTTGGGAGGTAACCCAGTGTCGTACGAGTTTTTAGACTGTCATCTGGGAGGTAACCCACTTTTGTACAAGTTTCCATACCAGGTTTTGATTATCGTTTCACTTTTTAAGCCAGTTTTCCAGATTTGCTTTTCGGATTTGGACTAACAGCTAACATTAACGATTGAAATTTGTTGTTTCTAATTGATTTTTGCTGATTTGGATTGGAAAAAGCATGAAAATTGCTAAAAAATAGGTAAGAATCTAGTAAGCGCGTTGCAAGGAATTTAGGTAATCTTCTTAGCTGATAACGTTTCGATTTGGATTAAAAAGAACATCTTGCATGTCAAGCTTGTGTGACCTTTACTGCTTTCATATCACATATTTCATTTGGGCTATAAAAATGAACATAGATTTGCTTTTTAGCATCTTTGTTACACATAGTAATTAGGCCCTATGAACACTATTCGTGGTTCTTGAGAGAGTGGGTTTCCAGTGAAACTCTTCTCAATGAAGGAATCCTTGTAGGTAGGGAGGTTACTAAGAGAGTCACATTTTACTAGATCCATGTGTCTTCAACTTTTGATCAATGCATTCTCTCTCCGGAGAGGTTGATAGATCATGAGTGGTTGTCATCATAGATCTTTGTGAGATAATCTTGGTCTTAGCGTGTCGGATTAATCTGTTTGCTTTGTTTTGGTGAAGTGAAGAGGCTAGGGGATTATGCTCTACTTCTTTTTTGGATAGTAACAAAAACCTTAATCTTTGAATCTAATCTAGTCCCCTTGTGGTATATTTTGTGAGTCACCTTTAGAGAGGGTTAACTGTAGTGGACATTCCCTTAATTAGGTCAACCACATTGATGGAACCTCAAGCGGTAATAGCCATTTTCACCATGGTAGTGACAACCGCTATATAAATATCCTTGTGGAAGAAATCTTCACAGGTGTGGTTCATTGTTGGGTTGTCAGATCTCCCTAGCAACTTCTGATTGATTAAATTCTCGGACTGTGTCAAAACCCTAGTGCGCTAGGATTGGAGTTCACCCCTTTGGATCATAACAGTTACAGAGTCAAACCATTACTAAAAACCCTAGAGAGGCCAAATTTTCATTATTTAGGCATATGTGCGTTATTGCAAAACTTCTTGGAACATACCCAATTAGCACTCTTAAGGATTAGCACAAATAAGTCACTTGATTGTTCATGCGCAAGGTTGCTTTTTCCCTTGTTCATTGTTTTTAGACGTGCTTGGAATCACTTGCTTGCTATTTTGCATGCCTATTTATCTATTTGGTCACTGAAAATGAACAAATCTGTTACAATCCTTAAATCTGGACATTGAAATTTGCAAACAATCTGAAATTGAAAACCTCAAAAATTTACAAAAGTTGAAGTGAAATTCCCTTTCTGGAGTCAAAAGTCATACGAGTTTTGGTCAAGAGTCATTTCATTACTCCCCAATTATCGTATGGTAATTAGAACATTGTTGTACAAGTCTAGAAACCAGTTAAATTCCAAAAATCAAAACTCTACTATCAACTGTCGTACAAGTTTTACAATAGTTGTATGAGTTTTCCAATTATCGTTTCATGCTATATCCATTGTCGTACGAGCCTATCAAAAGTCATTTTAGAAATTTTGAAAAGTTGTCAGAAAGTTGTCAGAATTGTCAGATACCCGATTTTTCTAGCCTATATCCAGAATCTGTCAAATAAATCACTGTGTCAGGAACAAAGCAGCAACTATTGAGAATCCAATCATTTTCCTAAAGTGGCCTTTTGAATCTAATTTAGCCTTCTGTTTAATCGATTTGAGTCTTTATCATCTTGTGTCAAAACCTTGTCATAGTTATCAATCTTCAATCAATCATCAAAATGGCTAAGTGTTGTGATATCTTGTCCACTATCTTTTGAAAATCTACCCATACATCTAGGGCACAATACACCTCACTCATGTCCAATCCAATCTTCAATCAATCAAACCTTGACAAGCTTGCGTCATTAGATCTTGAATCAAATCATTTTTTAGTTGTCTGTATCTTATTCTTTTACGTCATCCAGGGTTAATGGTGGAAATTAGAGCTTCCTCACACAAGAAATTGGAAGGAACATCTCATATCATACCTTTCACTACTCACCAAGGTCCCACTCTTGAACAAATTTACAATTCTGGTCTTTACGAAGATGATGGCCTTGGAAATTTTCAATTGAAAACTGGGTACATACCTCCTCCATCAACTCATGGAGGTAATCAAGAAACTCCACCTTGATCTATCATAGGGAGTCCTAAAAATCCTAACATGTCTCAAAGAATCAGTACACGTGAGGAAGAAATTCTAATCACCACTATGATGAAGCAGATGCATGCTATGCAAGTCAAGCTTAACAAACTTGAGAAAGAAAAGGAACCTAAAGAGTTTTCCATGGAAGCTCTATGCCCTTTTCCATTTGATGAAGACTTGTACATGTCACCATGCCCCCAGATAGAATGTGAGCAATGTGACAACCCTTATGATACCTCTTCCATGGAGAGTGACACATCTATCTTTGAAGACTATGATGACTATGATGAGGGACAATATAGTGATACCTATGACACCTCTGTTCCTAAGAGTCCTCATCGCTGTGTGCTTGTGCTTACTAGAAATGGGATGCTACATTGGATAGATCGTGATGGTGATCCATATGATTCTAATTTTGAAAGAGACTTTGATGATTTCTATGAACAATACCTAGATGATACATCTACTTCTATTGAGGAAGAGAAACCTTACTGAGCTGATTATAAACATGCATACTACAAGGATCTCTCCTCTAAGAACTCTCATGCTAAAGATAAATATTATACTCTCAAGAAAGATCATGTTAATGATGACCCTTTGTCTTGTGGTGGTTCCCTTCCATCCCCTACTTCCTCCAATACCCATACATTTCTTAAAGTTTCCAAGCCTATCAAATCTTTCATAAGTCCTTCATCCAACAAAGATCCTAATACTTTTCATAAGGTTTCCTATAGTTATCCTCAAGGGCTACCTCTTAAAGAAACTCAATCTAACCTTCACCTAGCTACAAATACTTTCAATGATGCTAAACCTAAAGAGCCTCAGCCTTTATACGCTATAATGCCCACTTTAGCTAGTCCTTCACCATCTCTACCAAAGTTCCATACAATCCCAACATGCTTCCTTGTCCTTAGAAGTGGCTCCATGTCAAGAGGAATCTACAAATGATAAAGAAAAGAACATAAAGAAAGATCAAGATCAAGAAACCTCTATGTCATTCAATCCTTTTCATGATGCCTCTTATCCGTTCCATGGTTCTTTTGATCCTGCACACCCTTTTTCATGCATTCCACCATGTCTTAAGTCTTCTCCTAAGCAAGATCAGGCTACTACTTACACTGTTGAGCTTATTGACAATCAAAATGACCTTACTACTGTGTGTGTGAAAATTGTACCTGATCTATAGACACAACACTCAGTAAAACATTAGAGGTTAGCTATAATCGAAATCATGCAAAATTGAAAGCTATCTAACCAAGCGATTTACTGCCTTCTAGTAGGTGTGAGATTAATGTTCTCAGATTATTATCGAGATCAGTGACCTAGACGACACCTAAATGAAGGATTTGAATGCAATTCTAGATATGGAATAAATGCAATTAAGCTATTTTTTTGGATTTTTCTATGCAATAAGAATGATAAACTGATATGATATGAATGCTATTGAAAATTGATATGCTATGCTAATCTAACAATGATATGAAATATGAATGCAAAAAAAAGATTGATCTCACAAAGATGTCGATTCGCAAGAGCTTTGATTCTTCAATTCCAATTCTCCAGCGTGATTGTGCAAAATATGAGATGCTTTGTGAAGAGCTGAAGCCTTTAATTTATAGAAATCCAGGGCTTTGGAGGTGCATGGGAAAAGCCATAAATCACTCAAATTGATTTTTGAGTTATCTGATCATGAAAGATAGTTAATTCTCAAAATCATGCAAAAACATGCAAAAATAGCTTTTTAACTCAAATTAGAGTTTAGATCAGCTTTTTGAACTCCAAAAGGATGTTGAGTTCCAAAAAGTCAATAACTTGCATTGATTTTCTGATTTGGAGTTTAACTGTTTCTTTTGAATATGCATAATAATTAAGAATTAAATAAATAAATAAAGTGATTTATCCTCAACTCAACTGATTTTTGAAATAAAATAATTAATTTATGGGTTAATTAACTATTTTACCAAACTTTTATTAAAAATTATATTATTAAATAATGACAACATGCTTTAATTAATTAAATAAGAATTTAATCAATTAAAGATAAGAATTTTGATCTATTGTCAACATTTAAATAATACAATTAATAATAGATAGAATTAAATTTAATTAAACAATTAAGTGGCAAGATATTAAATCTAATTAATTAAATATGAAAATATTCAATTAATCAAACTTAGGATAAATGTGATTTATTGCCAAATAATCATTAAATTAAAGATAATTAAGATAATTAGGAATATTACTAGGAATATTCCCCGATGCAGAATTTAAGATAATCAATTATGATTCGATGATGTTTAGATGTGCCTTAGGTTAGGACTTTGATGTCGATTTCGT
Organism: Chamaecyparis obtusa; assembly: GCA_027943335.1. NCBI lineage: Eukaryota > Viridiplantae > Streptophyta > Pinopsida > Cupressales > Cupressaceae > Chamaecyparis > Chamaecyparis obtusa. The sequence goes on from BSBK01008763.1 coordinate 408,993, forward strand.
TCGAATTGAAGATGTAGGAGATTAATGAACTTATAGCCCATTTTTGGGGTATTACATTTTGCCCCTCTTTGAATTACTGTGCGAAGCGCAGTGGTTCAAAGAAAGTCTATGTTTGATGGAGATATGAAACTGATTCAAAAGATAAACCGATCTCAAGATAGAAACCAATTGAAAGATATTGAGATAGGAGTTGATTGATATTGAATTGATATGGAGATAATAGGTCCTGAGTGACCAAAGATAATGTTCACTGTAGCAGCAAATGAACCTATGATTGCGAAAAAGTGTCAAAATGCCTGATTCTGAACCTTAGGATTGATAAGAAGTGAGTGACCCGTTCTAGACTCGATTGTCTTAGCAGAACTAGCAGGTATCACATCCGAACCCTTCAGTTGCCGAAGAACCAAGGAAAGAACACTATGATCCGATGGTTGCAAAAATTGATACGGATTACAAGATTAAGAGAATACCAGATTGATATGGATCGATGAATCTGATATGCCCCAAGTGATGATAGATTTGCCCCGAGCGATGAGGACTTTTGATGAATCAGCGACTAGACGTGATTGTTGTCTTGATCACTGATGAAAGATATTGATAGATTTGATTGACAGACTTTGAATGATGTGCAATACCATGCCCCCTTCGGGATTAAAATTGAAATCTGACAAGAAAATGTCAGCGTTGATAGTTTAGAAGCATGTTAATTGATTTGAGAAGTGGTTAAATATGTCCGAGAATGCATTCTGCATCATTTGGAAGGTCCTGGAGACCAAGTTTGACTAGGTTGGACCATGAGTTGACCATGGTTGACCAAGTTGAAATTTCAATAGTTTGATGAAAGATAATCAGTTGAGTTGAATACTGGATTTCGGTGATGATTGAAGGTTGAATATGCAAGCAGTAGACCGTCCTGGTTCCAAAAATTTTAAATCACGATTTTGACATAATAAACGACCTCAGATTTCAATTTTGATCCCAAAAATGGATTCAGAACGTCGAAATTAGCCAGGGGTGAAATTTTCATGGAAAATGGAGCACTTCGAAAAATTAGGTCAAAAGCTATATAAAGGTCGGAAGGGTCATTTTTAATTCATTTCAACCCTTTGACTTTAGAGATTCTGTGGAGCCCTCTGAGGGAGAAAAATGGCAGACCAGCGAGAACTGAAGGTACCTATGAGTTCGCACCGTTTTGAGCGCAGTCGGAGACATGACAGACCTCGACAGTATGGACATCTGGTAGGTGGACCTCTGTTCCCCCCTGAAAATGCATGTTTTTGATGATTTATAACATTTTTAATTTTTTCCATACGCATTTTTAGTTTTTGATTTTCGCATCTATAGAAACTCGTATGAGTCCCATTCCAGACTCGTACGACATTTCATTTCAGTTTATATTGTCGTTTCATCCATGCCCAAGTGTCATATGATAGGGACCCTTGTGTCGTACGACATTTCGTCGGGTCCCTTAAAACTCGTATGAATCGGGGTGAAGTGTCGTACGACTATGAATTGTCGTTTGGTATGTTGTTTGAAAAATAGAGTGTTAAAAACTCATTTTTAGGTCAAAAATCTGACTTTTCTAATCCTGTTGCCTGATTGCGGATACTTTGTCCCACCTTCTGAAACTTTAAAAACTGTGTCATTCTGATAATTTTGGCCTGATTTTGAACTGAATTTCTGACAAAACACCCTGTTTCTTTATGATTTAGGTCACATATCCTGATGTACATGTTCGCCATTCTTATCCGGCCACCCAGAGATTGTGTGTCGCCTTGCCAGACCCGATGAGGGTTCATCTGGCTGCCTGTGGATCCTTTTCATCCACCCGCCCATCTAAACTAGTCATATCCTCCTTCTTCCACAAGTCCCAAGTCTTTTGGAAGTAACTTGAATTTTCAATACAAGAAAAAGAAGCAATACAAGAATGCATCAAAACAAGATCACCATGTCTCCTCTAATCGACATGGAGGCATAAAGTCAAAAGAGATATCTAAAAAAAAATTACAAGACAAGTATGGGTTCCAAAATCCATCATTGAAGATATTCTCTCTAGATCATCAAAAGGAAATAAAAAGCCTACGACTATATGGATTCCAAAGTCTCTCTTGAAAGAGTCTGGTGTTGAGCAAAAAGTGAAGTTGACATTCAAGCTTCCAAAGGCTTCCACTTCATCTTCTTCCAAAAATATTTTTCCATTCCATGTGCCTAAACCACAACCTCTGCTATCCATTCACCATATTCCTTCACGTATTCCTTCATTCACATTTCCTCCATCCTCTCGCCACCCTTCAAGGTGTGTGTTGATGTTGATCTTTCCTTCCTTTCCATCTACCCTTTCACAATCTTTCCATTCATTATCCTTCTACCTTTTATCCTTTTTCCTCATTTGCCTATTCCTCCTATCTTCCAACCTCACTTGCTTTACATAAAACTTTATCCTCCATTTTCTCTTCCATCTCCCTTTCCCTATCAACATCTTTGAGCATATCATCTTTAATCTTTGGCATATCATGGTTTATCCTCTCAAGGAGCATTATCTAAAAAGCTTGCCTTCTTTCAAAAAAATAAAAATAAAAAATAAAATAAAATTGAAAATGTGCCTTGGTGAAAACCTGGAAACAGGCGCCTTGGTAGCAAAAGTGAAGAGAAATAAATTTATCCTATGGTGAAAACCACTCCCTTGTGGCATCTCAGATAAGTACCATGATGAAAACCTGGCAATCAGGCATCATGCATGGTTCTTCTACATATTTCATCCATTCCATCTTCTCTTTTTGATCTTGACAATGTTGATCTATACACAAACATTTGGCTATCTTGTGAGCTATCTTATGACGATCTTGCTTTCATTTCCTTCCTGTTTAGCCTTCATATTTATTTTTCTCCATTCATTCTAGCCTTTCGCTATCATTTTTCCCTTTGGTCTTGATCTAATAAAAGAAAGAGTAAAACACGATGCTTTGAAACCTCTTGACATGTCTACTCCTTTGGACTACATCCTTTCCTTTTTTGGCATTACACTTTTGTGACTTATCCTATGCTGGCCTTTCATTGCTTGTCCAAATGTGCTTTACATAACAATTTTTACCTAGCTTGGATATTCTTGAGGAGTTTTTCCTTGAGGATTTCTTCCCTTCATCCTCCTTCATTCTCTCGTCTTACATCTCTTCCACCAGCTTGCTAATCCCTCTTGGTCTCCACCTTGCTAGACATTGGGATTGCACGATATGATCTTTCTTGGGTGTTTGCAATGGAGAAAGATGCAATCAAGTTTGCTAAGAACTGTCAAAAGTGTCAAGTGCATGACAACTTAATTCATGCTCTAGGGAGAGATTTAATTGCCTTTACTACACAATGGCCTTTTCACCAATGGGCATTTGATCTTATAGGAGATATACATCCTCATTTTTCTAATGGACATACTCATATAATCACAGCTACACATTATTTTACAAAATGGGTAGAAGCAGTCCCTTTGACACAAGCAACTAGAAAGAAAATATCTATGTTCATATTGAACTATATCATATGCAGATATGAGATACCTCATTCCATAATCATAGATAATGATGGACAATTCAAGAACAAAGATCTAGATGATTTATGTGCTAAATTCAAGATCACACAACATTGGTCATCTATCTACTATCCTCAAGGGAATGGTTAAGCAGAGGCATCTAATAAGAATCTATTGAAAATCTTACACCGTATAGTTAATAAAACAGGAAGAGACTGGCATCTCATGATTAATCCAGCTCTCTGAGCCTACAGAACAAGTATTAGAATGCCCACTGGGGCTACACCATTCACTTTAGTTTATGGGTCTGAAGCAGTACTGCTTATTGAGGTTGAAATCCCATCATTAAGAATTAGAATGCATGGTCTAGTAACTGATGATGACTACAAAGTGTCTAGGTTGCAAGAACTTGAACTACTAGATGAGCACAGACAAGCAGCGTATGATCATCTCAGAGTATATCAGAAGAGAATGTCTAGAGGTTACAACAAGAAAGTTAGACACAAATAATTTCAGATTGCTGATCTAGTCTTGAGAGAGAATCCTAAAAATCAATCACATCGAGAACACAAGGGGAATTTTGAACCCAACTGGCTGGGTCCCTTTGTAATCACTGGTACTTTTGGCTCTGGTGCCTATCAACTCTTAATGAATAAAGGAGAGTAGCTCCAAGAACCAATCAACATTCTCCATCTGAAGAAATTCTATGCCTAAGGCATTCAATGTATGCTAAAATGTCTTGAAAAAATCTTTAAAATTGGAAAAAGTCCTAAAAAATGAACATTTTGGTGAAAACTTAGCAATAGGCGCCTTGATGATTCACAAAAAAAGTAAAAAATGAAAAAATACAAAAAAATGAGAAAAAAGAAAAGGTGCCTTGGTGAAAACCTGGAAATAGGCGCCTTGGTAGCAAAAATAGAATCTCTGCCAAGATGGTGAAAACTCGCCAAATAGGCGCCACTTGTTTCAAAATGCTCCATCTATCAACGCAATCTTGCTCTTTCCCATCTTTCAGTCTTGCTTTAGTTTGTACATATCTCTCGGTTTGTTTTTGTTTTTCCAGTTTTCAATAAGTCAGTTTGTACACCAATCAACTCAAGCGTTTGTATCCTATCAATGTTAAAACTTGGGGGCACTCAATGTCATATCCTATGGTCTTCAATGTATCTTAGATGTATCATATCCAGTCAGAGTCCTTTGAAGCTTCATTTGAGTCAGTTAGTCTATCTTGTCTCCAGAAAGGATTTTGCATCTACAACAACGCAATCAAACATCAAACATCAAACACAAACTGAAAAATAATCTATGCTTTTACATGATTTTGTCTCCTTGTATGCTTATTGATTCACATTGAGATTTTTTCATATTGTGTCCCTTCGAGCTCTTCAATGATGTTCTTTACAGGATTTAGAGAGTGATGACTGGGGGCATAATCTTTTCTTTATTTTCTGCTTGTATGTGAAAATCTAACAACTTTAGAAATTTTGGATTGAAATGGTGTCTGACTGTAAGAGCCTCTATCTCGAATTGGATGGCCATGCGTACCTTGACCATTGATACCTAGAAAATTTAAGGAAGTTTAATCTAACTATTATCTTTTGAGTGAGTTCTTTTTCCTATTGTGAAATGCGATCTTACCTAAGGATGTGAACGATAAAGGGTCACTATAGGTAATTCACACTGGATTTAGAATGATCTCTTGATTGTTTGATGTGTTTGTACCACAAGGTGTATTCAGGTCATCATGATGTCTATGTTTTGATGCTTATACAAATTGCTATATCAAAATGGACATGATATTCAGGTCATCCTGGTGTTTGTGCCTCGGTGCTTATATCTAATCCGACATTCTGAAAATAAAATCAATATTCATATATCTATGGTTGATTGACTAGTGGATGTTGTATTGATTCTTGTGCATATAAATTGATATTCATATGTCTATGGTTTCATAACTAGTGGGCATTGTATTGATTTATCCGGTTACCTAAAAATTCAATGATGAGAATGACCGACACATGATCAGTGACTAGGTCCTAGGTCTTAGGTTTGCATTTCATTCTGCATGTTTCTTTGCATGTTTGCATGATCTCACAATGGTTGGATAAACTTCAATGCTTAAATGATTCTTCAATCACATCTTCAAATCTAACAAAAGCTGAATCTCACACGAAGGTTCCTCTAATGAAATAGCAAGTAGAATCTTTTTTTGGGATCAAAATCGAAATCTAAGATTGTTTATATCATCAACTACTTGCATAATCGACCTTTAATCATCATAGAAATCTAGTATTCAACTTAACTGATTATCTTACATCAAACTATCAAAATTTCAATTTGGTCAACTATGGTCAACTCATGGTCAAACCTAGTCAAACTTGGTCTCTAGGACCTCCAAACGATGCAGAATGCATTCTCAGACGTGTATAACCACTTCTCAAATCAATTAACATGCTTTAGAACTATCAACACTGAGTTTTCTTGTCAGATTTCAATTTTAATCCCGAAGGGGGCATGGTATTACACATCATTCAAAGTCTGTAATCGTATATAAACTTGGATCATATCTTTCCTCAGTAATCAAGACAAAAACCATGTCTAGTTGTTGATTCATCAAAAAGACCTCATCGCTTGGGGCAAATCAATCATCGCTCGGGGCATATCAGATTCATCGAGATCCATATCAATCTGATATTCTCCTAATCTTGTAAATTGTATCAGTTTTGCAACTATCAGTTCAATTGTGTTATTTCCTTGGTTCTTCAAAAATTGAAGGGTTCAGATGTGATACCAATGTGATTCAATATAAGGACAATCAGGTCTGGAATCGGTCAATCACTTCTTTGCAATCATAAGGTTCAGAATCAGGCGTTTTGACACTTTTTCGCAATCATCGGTTCATTTGCTGTTATAGTTAACATTATCTTCAGTCATTTAGGACCTATTATCTTCATATCAAATGTCAATCAATTTTTTCTTCATATCAATTTCAATATCAAACACAGACTATCTTTGAACCACTGCGCTTTGCATAGTAATTCAAAGAGGGGAAAAATGTAATACCCCAAAAATGGGCTATAAGTTCATTAACCTCCTACATCTTCAATTCAAACGAAATCGACATCAAAGTCCTAACCTAAGGCACATTTGAACATTATCGAATCCTAATTGATTATCATAAATTCTGCATCAGGGAATATTCCTAGAAATATTCCTAATTATCCTAATTATCCTAATTATCTTTAATTTAATGATTATTTGGCAATAAATCCTATTTATCCTAAAATTTGATTAATTGAATATTCTCAATATTTAATTGATTAAGTTTAATTCTGCCACTTAATTATTTAATTGAAGTTAATTCTATTTATTCCTAAATTATTATTATTTAAATTTGACAATAAATCAAAATTCCTATCATTAATTGATTAAATTCTTATTTAATTAATTAAAGCAAGTTGTCATATTTAATGATATTTATTTTGGAATAAAAGTTTGATTAAATAATTGATTAACCCATAAATCAATTGTTTTATTTTTCAAAATCAGTTAAGTTGGAAATAAATCACTTCATTATTAAATTAATTCATAGATAAATCATGCACAATCAGAAAAGCAGACAACTATCAATTATCAATTAAATCTAAACTCTATTTTGAGTTAAACTCTACTTTTGCATGTTTTTGTGAGTTAATTATCCTTTATTTAAAAATAACTCAAAAATCAACCTGAGTTATTTGAGTGATTTATGGATTTTATTCATGCACCTCCAAAGCCCTGGATTTCTATAAATTAAGGCCTCAGCTCATCTCAAATCATCTCATAATTGTGCAAACTTATGCTGGCAAATTGGTGTTTGAAGAATTGGAGCTTCTTTTGCAAATCAAACAACTTTGTGAGATCATTCATATTTTAGCATATCATATTAGAATTTCATTTCTAGATTAGCGTATCATATCAAGTTTTCATATAGAATAGTTTCATATCATTTTTCATCATAATTGCATAGAAAATCCAAAAAAATAGATTAATTTGCATCCATTCCATATCTAGATTTTGCATTTAAATCCTTCGTTTAGGTGTCATCAAGGTCACTGATCTCGGTCTAATCTGAGAATACATACTCGCATATACTAGAAGACAGTAAATCGCCTGGTTAGTTTAGTTTCAATTTATTGCATGATTTCGATTTCAACTAACCTCTAATATTTTACTGAAGTGTTGTGTCTACAGAACAGGTACAAAATTTACACACACAATTAAAAGGTAGCTTCACTTCATTTATGAATCTAATAGTTTTTTTCTTAAAAGGTGGCAATTAGAAGATAAAGAGTTAAAGGATAAACTCATTAACTCTATGAAAAGTTTTCGATAATATTCCTATTTGGGTTAGACTCCCAAATCTCCCTCTCCATCTTTGGAAAGGTGCTATTTTGGAGGAGGTGGGTGAGGCTTTGGGGGAGTTTTTGCTTAATGCTGATGATTCTTCTAATATGTTCCACTCTAACTTTGCCCGTATTCTAGTAGATATTGACATTTTGTAGGGCCTTTCTTTTGAAATTAAAATTGAATCATCTAAAGGTTGTTGGACACAACAACTAGACTTTGATGGTGTCCCCTTTAGATGTAAAAAATATTTTAAAATAAGTCATCATGCTTCTCTCTGTAGTGCTGATTTCATTAAGAAAAAAATTTCTCATACTTGGTGGAAGGATGCCTCTACCAAGCACTATACAACTCTTAAAAGCTCTTCTAAAAAATTGAAGGTTTCTGCTCCCGTCTCGGGCTCTCAGAAGCCTACTGTTGATAATGTTTTGAATCCTATTTTTCCTTTAGCTATTCCTTTAAGGACTGATGTTGAGGCTAATCTTAATTTCTCTATTGTGCATGTACCCCCTCTCTCTTTGTTGGTGGACCCCAGGCTTTCTGCTGGTGGTTCTGCGGTTGCTTCTCCTGACAACCCTGCTAGTGTGATTTATGGTGTGGAACTTGTTGTTATTGCTTCTCTTGTTGGGAGTTGTTCTGGTATTGCTTCAGAACACTTTTTGGGGGCTTCTGTCCATCTTGCTGGGAGCTTATCTAGCCCTATTTCTGTGGTTGCTATCACTCCCAGCTTTGTTGGTAAGATGATTGCTAAGGTTTTTGGTGCCCATGTCTCTCTTGCTGGGAGCTTTTCTGATCTGATGCTGGGTGCTGTTTCTTTGGATTCAGTGGGTTGGAAGATGAAGGTAGCGATAGTCGAAGATGGTTGGATTACTGTTAAAGGGAAACATTCTAATAAATCCTCCTCATCATTTGATATGACCCTTCGTTCTCATAAGAAGGGGTTTTTTGGATAGTCGTGTTGCTATCCTTTGAGGACTGCGGTTTATATTGCTTATTTTGAGGCAATGTTTTGGTATTGTTGTTTGTGTGTCCTACCTTTTCTTGGTAGGAATGAATCATTTTGTGAGCTTGTAATGATCTATCGTAAGTTTATTATTGTTAAAGGGTTTCGGGGTCCCTTCAAACCTACTGTTACCATTAATCAAAAACTCTGACAAATTTATGGACCCAACTTCTTTGAAAGAATTAGGCTCCTTGAGAAAGCAGGCCAAGCTTTGAAGTATATTAGAGACAACGTCTATAGGTCCCAAATAGAATGCAACCCATATTACAAGTGGCCCCCCTATGTTCCTATTAATGAGTGGGAGAATCTTAAAAGGGATGCACTTGAGACAGGCGCAAGACATGGTGGAGAAATACTACCACCCGAGGAAAGAAGGTACGTGATAATCTTAATAATAAAATTATGTACTATTTACTCTTTGTACTTATGTGATCTAACATATTTCAAACATCACCTAGGTTTCTTGACACATCAAAGGCAACATAAGTAAGAAAACAAAAGCACATGCAACACAAGCTTAGCTCAAGTGGATATTCATAACTTGCTGCACGAATTGTAAGTATTAGTAAATGAAAAATCATATGAAAATATTTATAAATGGAAATCGATTTAGTTTTGATGAAATTCACTACAAAATTTTTTTATGATACCAAGAAACAATGTAGGCCTTGGAGTTCAAAAAAAATATTTCAGAAGAGGAAAAGAAAATAGGCTACAAACAAGGCTATACAGTCGTGGTTGAACGATTCCGAGCAATGAGTGCGCAAGGTTCTTCTAGTGGATTTGTCGATCAGGTAAATAAGCCAATTGATTTTTATTTCAAATTGAATACTTTACCATTATTGTATTTGATGTTAAGTTCCAACATAAAGTGAATATAATTGTTTTAAGTAAGGAAACAATGATTATATATTTGTTTAAAACTTCAAAGTGAATATATTTATATGTATTAAACTAAATGATTAACATTTCTCAGTATTTGTCTTGTATTTATATGTATATATTGTCCATAAATGCACTAATTATTTACATTGGAATGTAGCTTGCCAATCCTGATACACCATCCGAGCACAATGGAGGCGTTGATTTGAATGTGCATTGTAGTACTCAAGGTATACATTTTCTATTTGAATTTTGATTATTGAATTACTAATACAAGTAAACATTTTAAATTGAATTTGGTGTAGTAATAAAAAATTAATTATAATGTGTTGGGATTAATAAAACATTTTATATTGCAGTTGCAGGGGATGTAGAGGTTGTTCCTAATGAGCGTGTTGAGGTTCAAGCCGTCGGGAAAGATGATGTGGTTGGACAAGGTAAAGAGCGTCACATTTATGTTCTTTAAAGTACTAAAATGCTTGTAACAATTATGATAATATATTTTTAAATTAACCCAAATTATGATAATATGTTTTTAATTTAACCCTTTTATTTGTTATTGCAAAGGACCCACCTTTGCAAAGGACAAGGAGATCATGTACATGGGCGAGAAGAAAGGATAATGAATGCTAATGAATCTTATGATGTGTTAATGAATGATAATGAATCTTATGAATGCTAATGAATGCGTGTTAATTAATGCTAATGAATCTTACATGTTAATGAATGTTGTGATAGTTCATGAATGTTACATTTTATTAATAGATGAATGAATGAATGAATTTTAGATGTTAACGGGGAATTTAGAGTGATGTTGGGGGGGTGGGGCCAAATGATCTTCCACCTTCACGTTGTTTGACTTGATTAGTAGAGAATATAAAACTATTCTCGAAACCAAGTGAAGCTTAAAATTAACATATGATTGCATGAAAACTTTATAACTCCACCTCGGAATCTAACTGTTTTAGGCCATACATCTTGGAGACTCCTCTTGTCTAAAACACCTAACCCTGCAACCAAATACTTATTTTTTCACACATTGACACCTTAATTTTGGGCATCACAACTTTCTAACTCCACCTATATTTACACGCATGTGCATATCTAATGTATATATTCACAAGAATGTGCATATACTTGTGTGTGTATTTTCAACAAATCAATTTTGTGCATATCCTAGACTCATGGCTTGCCACAAGACCACATTTATTTGAGGCATTCTATAAAACAATTCACATGTCTTGCCTGTGTGATTTCTACAGGGATGTAGTAGTAAATAAATTGACAACATTACATTTTTAATGGTAAATATTTGGAGTAGGGTAAATTGAAGGTTTTTTTTTTACTTGTATTTCAATAGGAATGTAGTAGTAAATATGGTGTTAGTTTTAGATGTTAACTGTGACAATCTCTTGGTTTAAGGCAATGCAGAAGGAGGCGCCTAGTTGTTAGATAATTGAGAGGGGGGGGGGGGGTGAATCGGTTAATTCCAATTATCCTACAGTCACAACACTCCCATATGTGTATATTCAAACTTTTATATCAAATTATCAACTCGGTAAGCTATTAATAATAACTTTCTCTTCATCTACTGATTGACATTAAATTCAACATTGTGTTTACCGATCTGAATAGTTATGAAATGTGTAAAGTAAAATAATAATTCAATCACATCAAATACACATAATACATAGATTTTTAACGTGGAAACCTTGTTACGGGAAAAACCTCCTGGGACTGGTACCCCAAAATAATTCATTGTTCTGAAGTGAGCTCGGTTAGGAGCCAACCCTGTCAAAAGTTACAAAACACACTATAAGGTGTGACCTGGTTAGAGGATTTATCACCAACAATTATCCCTTGACCAACATTCACTATGGGGTCAACAAGAAAACAATCAACATTCATTGAATGTCATATTGAAATACAAAAAAGACTGTTAAGTCTACTCGGTTAAGAGATTTTGTTGTAACAATGGTTAAACTGATACAATAATGATCTGATTCAAATAAAACTAAGATTTGTAGATTTTCAGATCTATGCTAAGCTCAAAATACCTCCTTTGATCAATATTCATTTTAATCCTTCATGTTCTCCAACTTATTCAACTCGGTGAATAATTCTCTGATGCTTGGTAATGTCTGCAGTTCAACTCAGTTCTGTCTTCAACTAGTTTGATCAGTGGTGCATGAAAAATAGTTCTTTCACATGAATTCTCTTGCAGTGTCAATAAACCCAAACTCAATAATGAATCTCACATCTCTTTAAATAGACAACATAAACCATTTTCTTTTCATTTGTTGAATTTTTCCTCTTAATATTCATCGTTCATTTTTTCACTTTAACCTTCCTCGACAGTTGTGTCTATAACATGTTTCATCCTTCTTCATCCAATCAAGATTGAATTTTTTCAGTCATTAGATCATCATAACAAACTTTATCTTCTACCTCAAAATCATAAGTAATTATCCATCTCATCATTTCAGTCGGCTGCTATAAACTTTATTTGTTTATTTCACTCAGTCAATACCAGAATGTGTTGGTGAATACCTGCTCGGTTAATACTATACTCGGTTTGTTTCACTCAGTCAATACCTAAATGTGTCGGTGAATACCTACTCGGTTAATACTATACTCAGTATACACTACACTAGGTTAGTGTATACACAAATCTTTAATTATCGACCACATAACCTTGTTCAATTCTGATCTTCAATAAATAAAAAAATCATGTAATACAATCAAGTCAACAACATGATGCCATAGACTCATCAATAGGTTACTCAATTTATACCATAGCCATATCTTTCATGTCCATCTCATCTTCATGTAGATATCTCAATCCTTTACCATTTTCTTCTTCAGATGTTTGTAACTATCATGCTAAGTACAATCAAAACTAGTTGACATCAATGACAATACATTAATTGATTTAATTGCCTTACATATCACTTTAGTAGCTCGGTGACCTCTAATCACTATTTTTCACTTGTTCATTCATCCCATTAAGATATTCAATCAGTTGTAGGTTATCAATCTCTCCCTTTGGCATTGATGGTAACACAATATGAAATATGTCATAGAATACCAAACATCTGTTCTACAACTCTATAGGTAAATGTTGTAGTTCAGTAAGCTCTCCCTAGCTTCTTCATTTAATATGTTTAATCACTACACAACATTCCATGCAGACTCTCCTTGTGGATTTGACCTTCTTCTCTCCTTTTACTTCTTTCCCTTGTGGATAAATATTTCATTGATTTCTTACTCTCCCTTTGACAACAATGCCAAAAAGAAGAAACAACTTTGAAGTAGCCAAAATACTATCTCTGGTGTTTGGTTTAGATCAAGTACCTTCATGTACTAATATGCATTGTTCTTTATTCTAGCTTTCACAACCTTATGAAACCTAAAGTGTAAACAATATACATCAACATCATTTGATATTCTGATAGAGTATAGGTTGATGCAACCTCATGATCACCTTAGTGACCGATAGACAGGGGATGGACCCCTAGTCTAGTCCTCAAGTACTCAAATGTATCCTTAAGTAAGATTTTGGTAAATATATCTACAAGTTGTTCTTTTGATTTTACAAACTCTAGTTTCACTTACTTTTCTTGTACTTTTTCCCTCAAGTAGTGATACTTTATGGATATGTGCTTTGTCTTTGCATGCATCACTCGATTCTTAGAAATGTTTATAGCACTTGTGTTGTCATAATATATTATCATTGGATCAATGATCTCTTCATTCATCCCTTTCAAAAGTTGTTTTATCAATGCAATGTTTGAACAATTAGCAGCAACAGCAACATATTTTGCTTCGGCCATGGACTGAGAAATACATCCTTGTTTCTTGCTTATCCAAGTAACTAATCTTTCTCCCAAGAAGAATGTTCCACCAGTAGTGCTCTTTCGGTCATCAATATTTCTAGCCCAATTTGCATTGGTGTAAACTTGTAGTTCAAAATTGCTCTCATTCTTGTACCATATACCATAGTTCTCTTTTATTTTCAAGTATCTTAGAATACTCTTAACAACTGTCATATGTGATTCCTTAGGATTAGCAAAAAATCTTGCTACAATCCCAATTGCATGTGCAATATCTGGTCTACTATGCACAACGTACATCAATTTACCAATCATTGATTTGTATAGTGTTTGATTTACCTCAGTTGACTGATTATCCTTTATTAATTTGCATCTTGTGACCATCGGTGTACCAACTAGTTTTGAATCTTCCATTCTAAAGGTGTTCAACACTTCTTTGATATATTTAGATTGTGTAATGAATATCCCTTCACTTTGTTGTAGAATTTACAAACCAAGAAAGAATTTATACTCTCCAAACATTGACATTTCAAATTCTTTTCTCATTTCATTAGCAAATGATTTACATAGATTATCATGTCCTCCAAATATGATTGTTAGGAATGGGAACACAGAGAGGGGGGGGGGGAGGGGGTGAATCAGTGTTCACTATATTTTAACTTTTCACTTTAATCTAAATACTAAATTATAAATGCTTAAGTACTGAATTAAACATTCACATAAACATGAAACATGAAATTAACACATGACACCAATATGGTTATGGGGAAACCCAAATAGGTAAAAACCCTGGTGGGACTTGATACCCACTAATAATCTACACTAGTGTTTTGTGATCCTTGTTAGAAGATCTTTTACCCTATTAGGAGTAGCTTTACAATGCTTTTAGTATAGTAGAACTTGTTAAGGGTTAGACCCTGTTAGGAGTCTTTTACAATGATCCCTGTTAGGGGAGTGGACTCACTATCCAAGAGCTCATTGCTCAAATGATGAAGGCTACAACCTTCTAAGATCAGATACACACTATATCTGCTGGTGAACTATTGTTGTGACACTGCTTGTCAGATTAGTTCCTTTGGTGCGTTGATGCTTTGACCTCTTGCAAAGCTCTAATACATCATATGCTCTCTTTTCATACCTCTGCTCTACTTCTCACAACTCTATTTTCACTTCCATATTGAATACAATGGGCACACCTTATATTTATGCACTCATACCAATTATACAATTAGGTCGGCCCTATAAATAATTACAAATAATGCTTCCAAATGAATTGGCTTAAGCATGATTACAATTATACATATACATATGTCGGCAACCTAAATACAATGGGCACATAGCCTCTACAGCATTAATTTACAATCGCAAACCAAAATAGTCACTGTCGGCTCTATGCTCTATTCTCTACTGACACACATTGGCTGTGCAACTTCAACTGACTGTAACTTTCACATCTTTTCATATCTACTTATGCGCTCTTAGACTAAGTAAGAATATAGTCTAAAAACCTTAACTTCTAGGGCACTTACCATAATTCATCTGTATGCATGGGCGCAGGTGCTCTAAGCTGTAGGAACTCTGTATGCTGTCCAGTCTTCAACACTTAACTGATTTCTGATCTTTACACTTAGTGCGCTGACTCCAAACTACTATATGACTTTGTTTCCATAATGCAAACACTATATCTAGTCATATACTTTAGTATAGACAACTTGCCAACAATCTCCCCCTTTGTCATTGATGGCAACAAAGGAATATGGCCAAGTCTCTATCTGATCCTTTACACAAAAAACTTGTCTTCTATTTTTTTTATACATACTTTTATATCTCCTTATACATCTTATATACTCCATATTCTATACAACTCCCCCTTTGACATTAATGACAAAGGTGCATCAAAAAACTTTATCTACATACACTCACTAAGGGAAAACATCCGGATATGCAATCTTGAGTTTCTGGATCTCCTTCTTCCAAAAGGTTATCAGAGAATTGACTATCTGTAGATGGGCACATAATGCATATTGAAGCTTCTCCATCTTCTCCAATTCTATGCTCAGACCTTGATCATAGGTTATCATGGTCGCATCAATCTCCTTTATGTTTTGATTGAGAATGTCTAGTGAGGGCGCAAGAGTGTTCCTCAACTGAGTTTTTCTAGACCTTATCTTCTCCATTTCTTTCTCTTCCTTCTCAATTATGTCCAACTGACCTTTGATAGACATTGTTGCACATGTTTGCATCAGTGGCTATGTCTAGCACTGAAATATTCACCTTCTCAATCATTGCCTCTGCATTTTTTATCTTCTTAAGATGGTCATCAATGAACTTATCCTGATCCATAGATTCTAAAAGGACTTTCCTTCCTTGATATGCAAACTCCTTCAATGATGCCTGACCAGACTTAAGAGAGTTCAAGTCTAATGCAAAATTACTCATTAGTTCATTGAGTCTCTTTTTTAAGTATTTCTCCTCTGCCACTATGGCCGCAGATTCTTTTAGGCTTGAGAAATTGACTTTGAAATCTGATATGACTGTGCTCACATCATCCACCGAATGAAATTTTACTATCTTCTTATCCTCTAGCAGAAAATTGTTCAAAATATTTACTGATTCCACCAGGAGATGATTTCTCATTACTTGCTTCTCCTTAGCCTTCTCCATAGCTAGGACGCTAAACTTAATCAGGTCTTCTTCCTTCCAGGAGTCCAAACTGCTAGTGTCAGGTGTGAAACTTGACAACAATGCTGAGGTGAGAGTGATGGGAGTGCTATCCATCACCTCTTGCTTCACCTTGAGCAAATCAATAGAAGATTCATCTTTCTTTTCTACCTCTACTCCTTTCTTTTCTTCTTCTTTCTCATCAGATATATTGTCTATGATTGCTTCTTCTTGCTGAGTGGGAGGGGTATTGCTGCATAAGATTTCTGCTTCCTCAGTGCTGACAAATGCTTCCTCAAACTTTTCCAACTCCTTATCAGTAGCCGCCATGGCTATTTCCACATTATCTATGATAATTGTGCTATCTTTGGGTGATTCTGTCATAGGCGCAAACTGATCTACTTCTGTTTGAGTTTCTATTATGGGTGCTGAGTCCTGAGGACCTGCCATTGGTACATTAGTGGGTTTTGCCACTTTATCTTCCTTAATGGGTGCATGAGTGATGGGCATAGTGGGTGGTTTGATCTATTGTTCCAACAACACCTTCTCAAAGGCCTTATCTATTTCCTTTGTTATCAACTCATAATCTTTATTCATGATGTGAAGAGTCCTCATTTTAGTTCTTAGGTGTTCACCAAATTCAATATCAAATCTATTTCTTCTTTAGAACATATAGGTAGAGTGTCTTCTAGCACTTTTTCCCTGATCCTTAGGTCTTCTTCATTTTCTTGTCTTTTAAGGTTTTCTAGAATGTCCCATACATTATCTGGTATTTCTATTTTCAATTCAAGAATTGTCTTCTTGAACTTTATCAAATGTTTGATAATCATACCATGAATTTTAGACTTATCAATCCCATTGTATGATTCATAGAACTTCCCTATTTGATCAATCCTTCCCTCATCAACAATTCTTGCATATAGAACTTTGAGGCTAGGTCTGAATCCTGCCTGAGGAGGTGCTTGAGTGTTTTTCTTGCTCTGAAAGTCTTCAATTCTAGGGTAATGTAATCTCTAAGTGTGATTTTTGTGGATGCTTTGTTTGATATCTGTGGCATGGTAGGAATGGACTTGTCTAGATACAAGTCTGACACTTTACCAGCTATATGAAGGTACATATAGATGATAAGGGACCCAAACCTAAATACCTTAGTCTTATCATGTTTTATAGCTTTGATATTGTCTATCAACTATGCGTGCAGGATCTCACACAAGTTGAACTCTCCATATTCTTGCACAAGATGAATGGTTGCTAGAATAGTGCCCATAAACACACTATTCACCTTGTTGGTATGATGAAATCTGTAACCCAATATCATTGATATCAACTCGATGTCTGGCTGCTCTATAGGCTCAATGGTCATGCTGTGCTTATCACTTCTTGATTTACACACTTGCTCCACCATTTTCCTAACATCCTTACCCATAGGAAGGATGGCACCTGTCTTAGAAAGGCATGTCATCTCATGAATTAGGTCTCCTATGATTCTTATTGGTACATATCCAATCCAAAACAAGTCATCATGGATTCTACTCAACAATATTTTAATCCATTCTTCCTCATAGAACTCATATTCCGTGGCATATTCAACAATGGGGTGATCATTCCATTTTGTGTATTCATCCATGAAGGTTTTGTCTAGTTTTAACATTGTGTCCATGTGCACCCTTAACCTATCTAGTCCAACAGGTTCCTTCTTACAAAAGATGTAAGCCCTTATGTCTTCTACATGCATGACGCCCATCAGCGTGCGGGAAAATGCTCCCTCTAAATCATCTAGGGTTGATTTAAATGGGTGCCTTTTGAAAACATACCGCTTCTTCTCAACAACATCAAAAATAATAGGAGTGGCCATGACTTACTTGATATTTGCTTTCCAAAGGATCTCTAAGATGTTCTGACGGCTTTCGAACCGGCGCAATGAGTTAGGGTTTCTTGCAACTGATCAAATACATTGCAATCACTGATAACTTAATATCCAACTCTTCACAAGAACTTCCAAGGCTCAATCTACTCTCCAATCGCTCTAGTATGAATGCAATGAGTAAAAAAACATCTTTTTGTGTACTTAAAGTAAGAAATTTTCCATTAATGCAACTCGTGTAAACCAGGCTGTCACTTCAAATTTTCAAACTTGAGTTCTACTAACAATCAACATGTGCGCTCTTGCACAAAGGTTTCTATACACTCCAAAAGCTTAAGTCCAAAGGTGCATACTCTGAGGATGAGTATACCAGCCACGTAGGGGTCTAGAGCTAAATTAGCTCCCCCTATGACCTTGAGGGCCATTTATGTAGATGTAGAGGGTGCGTCCACTAGGGATGCATCCAATACATTACCATCAACATTTTCTTTCTTTCCATCTGATCAAATCATGCTCGCATCTTTTGATGCCTTCACAAACTTGACTTCTGCTTCAAGATCCAAAACTGGTTCTTCGGCCTTTTTAGGGCTTTCCTAACCTTTCATCCTTGATCTACCAAAATTTGAGATATGTCTAGCCTTGTTATAGGTGTGACAAATTAATGGAGGTCTATTATTCCTTGACACATTGACATGAGTCACCATTCTACATTATTTTGTTGTATGACCATTATAGTTACATATCTGACATGTAACATTCTGAGAACTTCTTGCATTGGTATGATACTGATTTCTTTGATCATGCTGAATCCTGTTCTTCTTACTAGTCTTGCAATTTATTTCTCTATGACCAAATCTATTACATGTATAACAATAACCATTAAAAGGCTTTACCTCTGTACAGTTCCTTTCAATGTGTCCATGCTTGTTACATGAAAAATAGGTGTGTTCAATAGGTGTGCACTCATTTTTAGGAGGACTACCATTGTCTTTGGTTTGATCTTCAGTCTTCTCAGTATCAGTAGATTCCTTTTGTGTCTTGTTTCTTGCTCACATCTTATCAATTTGATTTTGTGCTTCATTATATCCAATACAGCTAGTGTCTCCTTTGATTCTTCTTGCATACAACTAAGATTCTATCAAATCAAAACTGGTGTGCAATTTGTCAATGTGGTTCTTTGCATCTTTCAATTCAGACTCCAATCTTTCTTTGCAATTCTTCAGATCCAAGATTTCCAAATTTGCTTCCCTTAACTCTTCATTGAGTTGAAGGTTCTCCTTTACTTGTTCATTGTAGACATCTTGATTGTTCATCAGTTTGTCATCAAGTTCTTCAAGCTGACTCACTAAGGATGCATTTTCTTCATTTAACTTCTTGACTTTTTCTTCAAGATCACTATTAGAGCATCCCTTCAAATCCTTTCTTAGTTTCTTGATAACTAATTGAGCATCATTGACTTTTTCTTTTAGTTTTTCAATTTCTCTTTCTGAGTTGTCTAGGTCTTCAAGACCTGCTTCAAGATTCTTCTTCAAATTTTCTTTGTCCATGATCTCCTCAAGTGGTTAAAATTCTTTGCTGAGGACCAGAGCTCTGATACCAATTGTTAGGAATGGGAACACTAAGAGGGGGGGGGGGGGTGAATCAGTGTTCACTATATTTTAACTTTTCACTTTAATCTGAATACTGAATTATAAATGCTTAAGTACTGAATTAAAGGTTCACATAAACATGAAACATGAAATCAACACATGACACCAATATGGTTACGGGGAAACCCAAATAGGTAAAAACCCTGGTGGGACTTGATACCCACTAATAATCTGCACTAGTGTTTTGTGATCCTTGTTAGAAGATCCTTTACCCTGTTAGGAGTAGCTTTACAATTATTTTAGTATAGTAGACCTTGTTAAGGGTCGGACCCTGTTAGGAGTCTTTTACAATGATCCATGTTAGGGGAGTGGACTCACTATCCAAGAGCTCACTACTCAAATGATGAAGGCTACAACCTTCTGAGATCAGATACACACTATATCTGCTGGTGAACTGTTGCTATGACACTGCTTGTCAGATCAGTTCCTTTGGTGCACTGATGCTTTGACCTCTTGCAAATCTCTAATACATCATATGCTCTCTTTTCATACCTTTTCTCTGCTTCTCACAACTCTATTTTCACTTCCATACTGAATACAATGGGTGCACCTTATATTTATGTACTCATACCAATTATACAATTAGGTCAGCCCTATAACTAATTAAAAATAACACTTCCAAATGAATTGGCTTAAGCATGATTACAATTATACATATACATATGTTGGAAACCTAAATACAATGGGCACATAGCCTCTACAACATTAATTTACAATCGCAAACCAAAATAGTCACTGTCGGCTCTATGCTCTGTTCTCTGCTGGCACACACTGGCTGTGCAACTTCAACTGACTGTAACTTTCACATCTTTTCATATCTACTTATGCACTCTTAGAATAAGTAAGAATATAGTCTAACAACCTTAACTTCTAGGGCACATACCATAATTCATCCGTACGCATGGGCGTAGGTGCTCTGAGCTGCAGGAACTCTGTATGCTGTCTAGTCTTCAACACTTAATTGATTTCTAATCTTTACACTTAGTGCACTAACTCCAAAATACTATATGACTTTGTTGCCATAATGCAAACACTATATCTAGTCATATACTTCAGTATAGACAACTTACCAACAATGATATCATCAACAAAAATTTCAGCAATAAGAATCTTGTCATTAGTTTCATCTTTCAAATATAAATTGATGTTGTCACTTGGTCAAAAAATTCCAATGCTAATAAGATATGAATGCAGTCTTTCATACCATGCTCGCGATGCTTGTTTCAGTCCATACAGTGCTTCGTGCAACTTACATACCATGTTTTTCTGATTTGGATCAACAAAATCTTTAGGTTGTTCAATGTATACCTCTTCCTCAAGTATCCCATTCAAAAATGAAGATTTGACATCCATTTGATATACTTTTTATCCTTTGTAGATAGCATATGCAAGTAATATTCTAACTCCTTCAAGTCTTGCAAGTAGTGCAAAAGTCTCACCATAATCAATACCTTCTTCTTGTGCATAATCTTTGCATACAAGTCATGCCTTATTCCTAGTGAATTCACCATTTTCATTCAACTTGTTTCTGAATATCCATTTGGTTCTAATAACATTCTTATCATTCGGTCTTGGTACCAATGTCCATGTTTTGTTCTTCAGTATTTTTTCAATTTCCTCATTCATTACTTTAATCCATTCATCATTCTCAAGTGCATATCTAACATTTTTAGGTTCAAATTCACAAACTAAACATGTGGTATTTCTCAACTTACTTCATGTCATCATGCTAGCTTGCTTTCCACCAATAATCTGATTATGTGGATGTTTTCTCCTCACAAATTTTGATAACACTTTCTCTCTTCTTTGTTCATCATTCGGTGTAGGATCAATATCTTCCTCAGTAACTATTTCTTGATTCTTGGTCTCTATAGGTTGATGCTCAGTGTCATTATCATGTTGCTTGGGTAGAATGTTAGGTAGCTCAATGTATGTGAATATACCATAGTCTTCTGGTTCCTTTTTTCTATCTTCATCATTTTTCTCAGCGAACTCATCAACCCTCACATTTGCACTTTCAATCATTTTGTTAGAAACCTTATTCAAACATTTGTAAGCTTTTCTTTTAGTAGAATATCCTAAGAATATTCCTTCATCACCGTTTGAATCAAATTTTCCATTTCTATCATATTTTAGAATGTAACATCTACTTCCAAATATTTTGAAATAACTTACATTCAGTGTGTACCCATACCATAACTCATAGGGTGTCTTGTTTGAATCTTTCTTCAGTTGTACTCAGTTTAATGTGTATATAGTAGTACTAACAAATTCTCTCTAGTACATATGTACAACATCTTTTTCAATCATCAGTATTCTAGCACAATCAACTATGGATCTATTCTTCCTTTCAACAATTCCATTTTTTTGTGGTGTTCTCAGTGCAAAAACATGTCTTTTAGTTCCATGCTTATTACAAAATTTAGTGAACTCATCAGAAATAAACTCACCACCTCTATCTGATCTCAAACATTTTAACTCTTTTCCACTTTCTTTTTCCACTTTAGCTTTATACCATTTAAACATCTTGAAAGATTCATATTTTTATTTAAAAACCATAACAGTCATCATCCTAGAGTAGTCATCAACAAATAAAATAAAATATTTGTCACCATAATAACTCTGATTTCTCATAGGACCACACAAGTCAGTATGAACCAACTCTAAAATAGCTTTAGATGAATAGGTCTTCTTCTTGAAACTAGATTTTGACATTTTTCCCATTTGACATTGTTTACACATGACATGGTTTGGTTTAGATA
Source organism: Chamaecyparis obtusa (assembly GCA_027943335.1). Lineage (NCBI taxonomy): Eukaryota > Viridiplantae > Streptophyta > Pinopsida > Cupressales > Cupressaceae > Chamaecyparis > Chamaecyparis obtusa. The sequence continues at coordinate 431,553 of BSBK01008763.1, forward strand.
AGCTTGGTAAGCCTCTAACTTTTCTTTTCTTACCGATTTTGATCATTTTGTCAAAATTCACATGACATAACCTTTTGTGCCATAACCACACATCTTCAGTTCTAGCCAATAAACAAGAAGTTTCAACATTGTCAAGATATAATAGATTACCTTTTGATTGTTCACCAGTACTGACCAACTTTCTAGTCTCATCATCAATTTTTACCTTTCTATTTTCAAATGCAACTCGGTGACTTGAGTTATTCAGTTATGTTACACTCAACATATTATAGTTAAGTCCCTTCACCCAATATGCATTCTCACATATAATCTTATTATTAAACAAGATATATCCTTTTCCTTTTACTAGACAAGGTGTATCATTTCCCATTTTAATAGATCCACCATTATAATGTTCAAGGTATTCAAATTTGTCTTCATCACCAGTCATATGATGTGTACAACCACTATCAATAATCCATGTATCATTCTTGCTAAATTTAGAGATAAGTGTTGTTTCAATATACCTTTCTTCTTCTTTTGAATCTTCTTTCAAAGCTATGAATACCACCTCAATGTCTTCATCAATGTTGGTGTCAGTGTAATCATCATCATCTTCAACAAGGTAACATGCTTTCTTTCCTTTATCTTTGTAGTTTCCATTGCTTCTTCTGTCATACCGTTGGTTGCCTTTGTGATCTCGGTTATCTCTTCTGTCAAACTCTCTTGCACCGGATCATTCATTGTCTTTGTCATCTTCTTTTCAGTTACAACACCTAGTTGCAATGTGACCAATCTATTTACAGTTAAAACATACCAAAGGTAATTTTCCTTTACCTTTTTGCAGTCTCGTAGCCATTAATGCTTCAAGTTCGTCAAGTTCATCCTCATCACTGTCACTGTCACTCTCATTTCTTATCATGTTTTTACTGCTTGATTTACCAATTTTTAAGGATGACATAAATGTAGATTCAACATTTGGAATAATATTGTTATCATAGTTATTCAACTCAAAAGTAGTCAGTTTATCAATTAGTCTATCAAGTGTAAGAGTGTTACCTGGGGTTGATCTCATTTCATGAATTGCAGAGATTCTAATAGAATAGATAGGCAACAAGGTTCTAATAATTTTACTCACAACAATGTCTTCATAAGTAATACCTCCTGCTCCTTAGATAGCATTGAAAATCTCCTTGATTCAGTTGTTGTACCGTGAAATGTTTTATTCTTCTTTCATCTTCATGTCATCAAACTTTCCTCTAAGACTCTCAGCTCTTGCTCTCATCACATTCTCATCTCCTCTGTGAACTAGTGCAAGTTCATCCCACATTGATTTGGCAAAAGTACATGTCTTGATATCTTAAAATTCAGCATCTGATAAGGAAGAAACAATCTCTATCATTGTCATATTATGTTTATGTTTATCTCTCAACTGATCAACAGTCAAAGGTCGAGTCGGTTCGATGTAAGCATTACTCAAGTAGAATACTGCATATTCTCCAATTCTAGATATATGCAGCTTCATTCTACTTTTCCATGTCGAGAAGTTATCTTTGTTTAGCTTTGGCACCTCTTTCTTATACATCTTGTGATCTTTAGCTTAAGTCCTTCAAACTTTCCTTCCAAGCAACCAATGCTCTAATACCAATTGTTAGATAACTGGGGGGGGGGGGTGACTCGGTTAATTCCAGTTATCATATATTCCCAAAACTCCCAGATGGATATATTCAAACTTTTCTATCAAATTATCAACTCGGTAAGCTATCAATAATAACTTTCTCTTCATCTATCGATTGACAGTAAATTCAACACTGTGTTTACCGATCTGACTAGTTATGAAATGTGTAAAGTAAAGTAACAATCCAATCAAATCAAATACATGTAACACATAGATTTTTAATGTGGAAACCCTGTTAGGGGAAAACTCACCTGGGATCGGTAGCCCAAAATAATTCACTATTCTAAATGGAGCTTGGTTAGGAGCTGTTGAGCGTTGTTTTTACACGAGAAAATGGCTAGGAATTTGCTTAAAAAAACTCCCCTCTTGGAAGAATGATATAAATCAATCTCAAGGTTCCTTCTGGGTTGGGTCTCAATCACTTAGATAGCTCAATTGAAGATAAATGTGAATCTGTTCACGAGGAGGCCTCTGCTAGTTCAATTTTTGAGGGACTGCAAAACAACCTTAAAGCACAAACACTATTTCTTTCTTTTTGGTATTTTTAAGATCTTTAAATGAAAGCGAAGTAAATTTGATTTAATCTATTATGACTAATTTTGTAAACAAAGGAGCAAAGTAACAAGAATAGGGTAAGAAGAATTTGAAATGAAATTGCAAGAATTAAACTAATGGACATAAACCAATGTTACGTTGCTTTGTGAATTAAAGTACCAAGAAGATGGAGAAAATCCATAAAATAATGATCTAAATGAATCATAATCACAGTTTGGTAGATGCAATCATGAACAGAAATAAATGTAGATGAAAGATATGTCAAAATTCATCAGATCACGAAACCACTGCGAATGTGCACACACATGAGATAAATTTATCTTGAAGCACCAGAGAACAATCTCCTCAATAATTCATCACAAAAAAGCAATGCAACAATGATAAATACCAAACTAATGTAATCACAGATCAAAATCACCATACAATCAATTGGCTCTTTGAAATAAATAAATAAGCAAACACACATTCATAAATTTCGCAAAGATAGCATAAAATATCACACCATGATTGAAGCACCACTTGTAAGTATTGTATTGCAAAGTATTTGACCTTAATTACATTGTTTTCTTACAATTTATAGAGTTGTGCTCTTTAGGGAAAGCAATTTCATGACTAGGGTTTTGACTATCTATGAAACTTGAAAATAAATCTAAACTACAGTTTACCTCAAAGAAAACTATCCCTAAAACAAGTTTAAACTACCTAGCACATAATTAAACCTCGTAAATTATAATTTGGGAACAAAAGATGCATTAAACAACTTGAAATCAATTATGGAGCTTCTCCATTTCTATGCATGCCCTTCTCTGAAAAATTGGAGTTCTCCACTTTATTCCTTGTTGTAGCTCTTCTTTGTAGATCCAACTATAAGATGTCCCCAAATCATGTAGAAACGACCCCATAGAAGTGATCAATCTGACTAAAAATCAACTATAGAAGATTGGAAGTTGTTGACGATGATGACCCAAAAATTTTGGACCCTGACCCTTGCTCTGAAAAAATGAAGTTGAAAAAATGGCTAAGTGTTTGAACAAGCTTTTTACAAAGTTTCGGACTTTCAGATGCTGAAAAACTAGAAAGGCCAAAAATGAGGAAAGGCCGAAAAAATTGAAGCTCAAAATTGACTAAGTCCACAAATTTTTTTTATCTCCATGCAAAAATTGGCTAAGTCCAAAACTGGACACTTAGTGACTTGGAAGGATTTTTGGATGCGTCTTACAGAGCCTGTCCACAATCTCCTGCATCTCTTCAAAATCTACCATCTTGATGCCTTTTAGGCATTCTTGTTTCTTCTCTCGGAAGGTGACCAATTCATTGGCAAATCCCCTTATTTCATCTTCCCGAAACAACATTTTCTGCATCTCCTCCTTGTGATAAAACTTTTTTTTGGAGGTCATCCTTTTTCTTGAAACCATTGAAAATATCCAGGTATTGATGCACAATGTCTTTAATTAGGTGCATCTTTTTCTCATCATCCTCATCGTAGAGGTCTAGGTTTAAGCCTCCAAAAAACTCATGCATTTTCTTAATCCAAAGCATCCCTTAATCCCTTTTATTATCAACTTGACTCAAACATTTCTGGTAAACCTTTAGGGCTTTAGTAATGTCCTTGATCCATTCTTGAAAATTTTCCAACTCTGACCCCTCATATATTTTTACCAAAACTTGGAAGAATTGCTTCCTTATTATTACAAGATTGTCGAGAGCTTTCTGCCACTTGATAATTCTCTCTTCGAGGCCATCTTCTTCACACATTATATCTACTAATTTAGAAATCTCCTTAATAATTCACCTAAAGGGTCTCAGAATTACCCTAAGGGTAGTTCTAGCAAATTCTTCAAAATCAACCTTCCAATCAGAGCAGGCATGAATGAAAGAATGTGGAACATCCGTAGGTAACTCAGAAGAACCCCTTCTCTCCAAAATAGCCTGTAATGAGGCCTCAGGGTTACTTGGGTAAATGGGACCCGCCATTTTAAGAATGAATTTCTTCATGGCCTCATTTTGTTCCGTTAAGGCTTTTATCTTTTCTTCATCCTTGTCCATGAAGCCCAAGGCATGCTTCAGCCCTAAAGTAGCCAATGTCTTACTCCCTTCGCTTGTCGGCTCCTCTAGGTCCACCTCTTCAAGAGTATAATCTTCAGGAGTGATTTTAGCCATACTAATATCTAGTGTAGGTATGACTACTTGTTCCTTCCATCTGCCCCTTTGATCTTATGTCACATAAGATAGCGTCCTTGCCCGGGCATTGGATTCTCCTTTGTGGAATACTTGTCCTAGCACCAACATATTTGTATCCTCTTCATCTGTGTAGACCCTCACCCTTGGTTGTATTTCATTAGTAAATGAGGTGGGTTTGGAGAAGGCGTTAATTAGCTCATATGGTGAGACTAAGCTGGAGGTAGCAGCTTCACATTTTGGCTTAGGTTCCTCCTCTATTTCCTCTTGCCTTACCTCCTCTTCTCCTTCTACTACTTGTTCCTCTTTGGTAGTCTTCTCTCTCCTCTTGTATGCTCTTTTGACCTAACCTTCTTTTCTACTTCAACCTCCTTTTTGGGTTATTGAGTTCCCTACTAAGTTATCTTAGTGTGAGAAGATGGATAAGTAGGCGTTGGTGGAGTAGGAATCTGTGTTGGTGGCGTGGGATGGAGATGAGGAGTAGGGGCTACTGGGGGAGTAGAAAAGGGTATTGGTATATGAGAAGGAGGTAGAGTAGGCATGGGTATATGAGCAGGTGGGGGGTGTGATGGAGGCTGACTAGTTTGAACTTGTGGTGGAAGTGAAGTGGTAGGCGGTGGAAGAACTGGAACTTGGGATGGAGGCACCAGAGCTTGCTGAGTTGGAGGGATTGGAGATCCAATGTCCTCCTCTGAAGTAACCCCCATGGAAGATTCCTTATAATATTCATTGGACTCTCCTTGACCTTTTTTTTAGCGTCCTCATCTGATTCTTGAGATCCCTATTGAACTTCTTCCCCTACACTATCCAGAGGATTTGTAGTTGTAAATTGTGTTGGGAGGGACATGAATGAGAATGAAAATTGTTTCTCTGTGAAGGTTCTTCTACTAGAATTTTTTGTTTAGCTCCTCTAAAGCCATGAAGACCCTCAAAATCATATATATCAAATTTGTCATCACCCAGAGCATCCATTGGGTTCACTGGCTCTTCTTGGGCTCCCTCCTCTAGATCTATATGTACGCCCTCTTCTTGCAACTTCCTTCTTTTCTAGAACCTGAAAGACTATGTCCTTCGATTGAGAGGTATTTCATCTTCATCATCTTCTTTAGCATCTTCATCCTCTTCTAGGATAGTTTCCATATGAGATGTTGAGGATCTTTTCCTCTTGTAAACATTTCCTTTGATAACCCCTACAGGCCTAGGTCTGGTTACTTTAATCTTGGGCGCCTTCTTAGGTGCACTCGATGGTTTTGGACCGCTAGAGGATGGGACATCAGGTGGAGCTATGCTTCCCATCATCCTGGTGTTTGCATATTAGACCAAGGATTTGACCCATATGTAGTTGTACACTTGTGCTGGTACACTATCTCTGGCCTTAGTGGTGTAGCTTCTTTAAATTGTGGCATCAACACTTTTTCCCCTTTCTTCTTCTTATCTTTTGAAGGTTGAGCCAGTTTTTATTTCATGGGCATGGGGTGCATTTAAAATGGATGGGAAATCCATCCTTTTGTTACTTTGATGGTATGGCGGGCTTTGAAATTAATGTCATCATTTTCATCTCTGTCAACCTTAGCGTTGAGGATAGATTTGGTGTAAATCTTGTCTTGATTATAGATGGGAGGAAAGACATCCTTTGAATTAACATCCTTCACCATCTAAGGTACACGCAGAAGTAGGGCACTTTGTGCCAGCTCTAGGCTCATCCCATAGTAGTCACAGATTTTGACCTCATAGTCATCTATATAGTTTATCTAGCAATCCTCAATGTGGGGTTCATGCATGTAGTGTCTCCCCATTATATGGCTATAGGTGCCAATGGGGTCAAACCTGGTCCTTATCAAGTTGAAGTTCTGTAGAGGGCACTCATCCCACTCGAAAGATAGTGATTTTCATATCCTCATATCTTGCAGGTTACAGGGTCCTATAGAGATAGGAAAGTCCCAACAATGTTTCTTCTTGTGCCTAATATGCTCATAGGCGTCTGGAAGTTTCCTTTCCATTTCTAGTAAAATGATCCTTTCTGAAGGGTACCTCAACAATTTCTTAGGAGTGAGAGTGCTCCCTACCACCCTAATGTATGTGAAGGTCTTGAATTGAATATAGAATTCCCCTAGGGCCTTCACTTTTGCTGCAATCTCCTTCGACAACCTTTTAGCATAATCTCCCTCTATTGAGCGGATGATTGCAAATACAAAGGCATCGTTCATGATGCGGTATTCCAAGCTATCTTCTATGAGATGATCTTTCTTAACCAGTTGGGAATATACTATGAATGTCCAAGCATTTGGTTGACTCATGGCCCCCACCTTCATGAAACTTGGATATGCTTCCCTTTCAACCAACAAATATACCTTATATGAGGTCATGTAGAAATGTGGGTCATTCTTCACTGTAATTAGCTACTAGTTGAGGTTGTCACTGAGGATTGAATCCAAATCAAACCTAGCCTGCCTCCCCTTTATCCTTTCAATGAGAAGGATCATCCATGGCTCTAGTTGAATTGAATTTTGTAGCCCGTACACCTGGTTGATCATGGTGATTTCTGCCTGTATGTCTTCTTTCATGTACCCTCTCCTCATATCTATCTTATCAAGCTTGTTCTTTGGAAGAGGTTGTATTAGGTACTCTTTATTCATAATCTCATGTGATAGCTAGATGTTCTTGTTATCGAAGTTCATTTGTTTGCCTATTGTGAATCCATAGAGCTTATCTATCCCTTTTGGCAAGTGGAAGACATCTTCGATGTTATCTTGTCTAAGGTACAATACTACCTCTCCCATGTTATTCTTCACCAGCCTTTCATACGGTACATAGTGATTTGCTAGAGTGGAAATCAAGTCTGATGAAAGGATCAACATAGGGTGTACTGCTACATTCACCACTGAACAATATACTAATGAAGTGCAGTCATCGAATCTCCCCATTGGCTGGGCACACTTCACCAAGTAGTCATTCCAACTGACATTCCCAATGTCAGTGTTAGTGATTTCAGCATGTAAGTCTCCCACCTTGGAGGGTGCATGGTACCCCTTGAACTGATACTTCATTGTAGGAGAATTCATCTTTTTTGACATTTTACAAAAAAAGAGATAAAAAGACATGAATCAGTAACAGATACCAAATATAAGGAAAAGTATTGATGAGGAAGAAAAGCATGAATAAGCTAAAAATCTAAAAAACAAAAGCCCGAAAGGCTTCATAATGAAGTTTCGGCATTTCAAACTTTTAGACCCCGAAAGAATATGATACCTCTGAAATGTTGAAACAACAAAAGAGGTCATGATATAGTTAAATTTTTGGCCTATCGGAGGGTGAAGAACTGTCTAGTTTTCAGAGTTTGAAATGCCAAAAATGGTGAGGTCCAAAGAGACTTGTTCATGGTTTCCCATTGGATTTTGGCACTTTAGAATGCGAAATATTTTGGGTGCCAAAACTCTAAAAGTGTGAAAGTGGACTAAGGAAAAACTAAGGGAAGGTCTGATTTTTTGACACTTCAGAGTGTGAAAGTATGAAAAATTTAGGGCCGACAAGTTTAAAGAAGGAAAACAAGGTTGTGAGCTCAAAAATGAGCTCGAATCAAGTTCTCCCATGAGCTCGATGCTAAGGGGTCCAAGGGGACAACCTTGCAACCTCAAAGCAATGCAAAAAAAAACCTAAAACCCTAACCCTAGTGCAAACCCTAGAAAAATACTAAAAAACATGTAATAAAATGAAAAACCAGAAGAGGATGAGACTAAAAAACCAGAAGACGACGAGACCCTAACCTGACAAAGGAAGCTGAAGATAAAAAAAAAGCTGAATAAAAGAGTGAACTGAAGAGGGAAAGCTAATTGGTCACAAGGCATGCACAAAAGAGCTCCGAAAATGAGAGGAAAAAAAATGCACAAGTGATGAAATAAGCCCTGACCATGCCTAATATAGGCCTCTGGAGGGTGACATCAGCCATCCTTCGACCATCGACCTTTTGGAATTTCAGATTTTTTGGACCTCTGAAAGGTCGAAATGCCGAACGGATGATTTCTGATTAGGGAAATTAGAATTTCAGTGTTTTGGACCTCAAATTTTTTGACAAGTGTGAGAGTGTGAAAGAAGGTTCTATAAAAGGTAGGCATAAGGCACTTTGGGCTTTCAGACCTTTCGCACCTAAGGAACGCTGAAAGTGCAAAAGGCCAAAACTTGACTAAACTCTTAAAAAGATAATTCCTGACAAGGGACTAACTGACAGACAGAACTTGAAAACAAGCCAAAATAAGGGGGGCCCCTTGGCCAAGTGGCCTAAAAATGGGAGCATGGTTGTGGGACCAGAACAAATAGCCCCAACAAAAAGAAAGGGAATGACCCATGCACTTCTCAGTCACCCCACTATCAAAAGTTCCTATCTTGCAATGAGTTGGACACAAGGTCTCAGTGATAGTAATTCTCCCATCATCTTATCAAAATCAAAAAATATTTTCTTTCACACCCAGTGTGTGCACGTATGTGTTCATATTCTCCAAATTCCTCACCAAAAGTTCCTTGGATTCTTAACCGGCCATAATCAAATCTTCGCCCACGATCTAGATTGGCCAAAAGTCATGTTAACCTTTCTCTACTACCAGTCAGGCATCTATAGCCCTGGTAGATATTGCTAAAGTCACCCTTCCCCTCCTCTGAATGATCTTGTTTCAAAGTTTTAAACAACTTTGGAAGGCTCTTTAGACTCAACACTCATTGCACGGAAAGTGATTTGCTTGATTTATTATGTTCTAGGTATTCCATTTCTTTATTTACTCTGACTTCATTGCTTTTGATGAACTAAGGCAATGTTTAGGCTATGCCACCTCTTCATTTGCATTTCTGATTTTTTTTGAAACTTGGATAGCGATTAGACTGTGCTACCCAAGCATTTGAAGTTTCATTTTTCTTGTTGACCTTGTCTTTATGCGTTCCTCCTTTTGCTTTTGGCTCTTTTCTTTTAGTCCATACTTCATGTGGGAAAGGGTTTTGACTTCTGACTTCCTCTTTGACCATGGGCATTACTTGATTTTGATTGAAATCCTATCCAAAAAACCTCCAACTAGGAATCTTTTTAGATTGTGTGTTGGTGTCAAGGATGGTTAGCTCCGAGAATCCGATCGATGAATTTGAAAGGAAAAAAACCCACTTTCAATCTTTATATTTGGCTCCTTGCAAGAAAAAATCTAATCAAAAGTGTTCGACAAAGAAAGACCTTCATCCTTTTGCGCAAACTACCTGGTGTGGAGCACTTATTTAAAAGAAAACTACCCCCTAACAAACATGAACTAACTAACCCAAAGAAAAGAAATACAAGACAAAACACTAAACTAGAAGAATGTACAAGGCAAATTAGAGGCCCTCAAGACCTGAAGTAATGTTTGAGATACTTGCCACTGACAGGCAATAGGACTGGTTCCCCATCGAGAGAAATAATTCTGAAAGTGGTCTCTCCTAAGATCTCTGTTATTTGGAAAGGGCCTATCCACAATCGGTGAAATTTAGTTTGGCTGCCCAGTTTTTCTTTCACTTTATCCCACATCAAAACCAAATCAGAAATCTTAAAAGCCTTTATTATTTCTCTCTTGACAAACCAACGCTTGACAATAGCTTGATGTTTAGCTACATGCTCTAAGGCCATGGTTCTCTTTTCTTCTAGGTCTAAAAGGTTCATGAGGCGAACCCACACCCTATCCTCTTCCTCAATGTATTGATCCATAAATCTCAAGATTGGTAGTTTCAGGTTCATAGAAAAAATGGTTTGCAAGCCATAGACCAATTGGTAAGGGGAAGTCCCTAAAACATTTTTAATCCTCACTCGGTCAATCCACAAGGAATATTTCAATTGTGTGTGCTGATCTCGGGAATTGTCATCCAAGAGGCGTTTGATTATAATTGTCAAGTTTTTGTTCGTTGATTCAGAAACCCAATTCCCTTGCGGATAATAGTTATATGAGAATTTGAGGATTACCCGATTTTCAAATTCCCATTGGATAAGAGACGCAGGTGAGAAAGAAGGTGCATTGTCACATACCAGAAAGAAAGGCATAACAAACTGTGTGATAATATACTCCTCTAGGAATTTGGTTACTACTTGTGTGCTAAGGAAAGCACCTTCATAGGGTTAGTATTGTAAATAAATGAATAAATCAACTAAATTACCACAAATAGAAATCTAATTTAAGCAAATAAATGACAATTAAGCACTCTATGGATCTCTATTTAGGGATGCTAATGCAAAGCTCTTAGCAAGCTTCCATTAGTGACAGTCCTAAAATGAGAATAAATGATAAAGCAATTAAAAAGTTAAATTCCAAATAAAATTAGCCTTAATTAGTCCTAGATTTTCCTTTCTAGATATAAATTGCAAGAGGTTTGATTCTATTCTCCGATTTGTGGATGAATATTGATTAAATTATGCCTTAATTTTATAGATTTTGGCAAGGGTAGGGGGTGTGGTTGATTTGATCATGATTAGGTGAGGGTTAAGTCCATGGTTCCACCTTTGGAGACCATTTAAATATTTTGTCCTCAAAGCTTGGGACCAAAGGACAAAATGAGTGGACAAGATGCATTCTCCAAGTGAGTGATTGAGATTCGATTTAGGCTTGATCCATGTGAGCTCCATCCTTAAATCCTATTGGTTGATGAATTTTCCTCCCATTTGATGGTTGAGGGAAAATAGGATTTAATTAATTGAAATTAATTAATATCTTTAGCCATGTGTACTCCTTGAATGGGTTGATTTGATTTAAATGAACTATGTAATTAATTAGATTAATTACACAATTGATTGATTTATCATGTTTTATTGAATTTAAGTTGAATTTATGACTTTTAATTTTTAATTAAATTGAATTAAGACTTGATTTGAATTTTGATTTGATAAATGATTGATTTGATTCAATTGCTCTGATTTTCACCTTGAATGTTCACTTGATTTATCTTGTCCAATTTTAGGTGATTACAAATGCCCCTCTTTGAGTCGACATGCAAAGCGTGTCAATTCAAAGAATGTCCTGATCATCCTTGATATGAAGTCCTGATTCCGTTGATGGTCGATTTTGATGTTTAGTATAAGATGCAGATTCTGATGAAGTTTGATTGGATTTGATGTCCTGATGGTCAATTTGATGATGAATTAAATCTGATATGGAACCTGTTTTGATCTGATTTGATGTTTGATGCCCCTTTCGCTTGATAAGTGAAATTGTTTTTGATAAAAGATTACGCTTGGATTCGATTCAATGGTCGTGCCCCTGATTTGATGATACTGATGTCATTCTGGATTATCCGAGTGTATGCCCCCTTGAAAATGAAATGAAATTTGATATTTGTTTGAAAAATATGATGGTTTAGGTCAGTTTTGCGTTAATTAGGTCAATTTGTAATGAATTTCAATTTCATTTCTGATAATATATTTGCATTTGTTTGATGACAAATGCCCATGATTTGGTAGAATTGGTGAAAAACTTGGGTCCCTGGTCATTTTTTGGTCAAATATTCCCTTTTTAGGTCAAAATGGCCTATATATAGGAGTAAAAAGTCATTTTTACTATTCATTTTCACTCTTCCTTTTGAATTTTCTTCTCTGACCCTTCAGAGCTTTTCACCATGGTTATCTCGATTCGTGAGCACCAGTTTGAGAGAGGGCACTGATATCTGTAGCCACCAGGCTATGGACCTTCGGTATGTACCTCGTTAACTTACTTTGTCGATTTGATGTATTTAATTTGAAATTTTTTTTGAATTTTTCTAGGAAAAACCCTTCTTTTTTTCTTTTTACAAATTAAATAAAATGTTTAATCCTTTTAATAGTGTGTACAACTTTGTTTTAGCGCTTCCGCAATTTTTCGCAGCGCATCTGCAACTTTAAGTTGCGCGTACACACGTAGCAATTAGGGCTCTTTTCGCCTTTAACTTTTTCTTTGGTGCGTACAAATTAAAGTGTGCTTTTGATCTTTTAAATAGCACATACAAGTAGTTCTTTTAGTGCATAGTAACTCTTTTAGCACGTACACTTTGAAGTTGCACTTTTAAACTTTTCTTCTGTGCATTCAATAATTTTAGCTGTGCTTTTTCCTTTTAGCACTTTTAATCATTAAAATAGTGCTTTCACCTTGTTTGGTAAAAATGCAAATGACCAAGTCAATTTTTTGAACTGTCCAGTGTCGTCAATCAATCGATTGGCTTAGGTAACAAGCCTGATTTGGTAGCAAGTCATAGGATGTCAGTTTGAGTCAATTTATTTTGAATTTTTTATTGTTAATCTCGATTTAGATGATGGATAATGATAAATTTTCTATCCTCTCTGAATAGAATCAGGAAAATTGATTGTGGTTTGATAATTTTTAAATGTTTGATTGAGTTAGGATAATTGAAAACATATTGATTTCCAATACTAATGTATTTAAACTTTCTTTTTGCAGGTCGAGCTTAAGTCGCTCACCATTAGAGGCTTATATCCCTTACCATTCTAGATGATTGATGACCTCAGCGGTCCAGATCCCCAGCTCATAAGCAGATGCAGTCTTTCCTTCTTACTTGTTCTACCTCGATTTTGAGTGAATCGAGGACTTATCACAGTTATGGTAGAGAGGTGGCACTCTGACCATAATATGTTTCATTTTCCCATGGGAGAGATGACTATCACTCTCAAGGATGTCTATCGCATCCTCTGCATCCCGACCCATGGAGAGCTAGTTTATTATGATTAGGTATATGATGGTACAACTTGTTGATGGGTATTTCATGATGATACTATCAAAGATGATAGTATTCAGTGGGCCCAGTTCCCTTCCTTCTCAATTTTTCCTACGGTGTTGGGCACTTTGATTGGTGGCTTCCTCATTCGAGATCACCGAGGGCATGGTTTCGCAATTGGATGGGGGCGCATCCTTGAGGATCTGATTTCTCACGCTCACCAATTTGATTGGGGCACTTGCATTTTGGTGCAGCTATATCATGAGCTACATTTAGTTGTGTATCGTCGCAGGATGACTCTATCTGCAGGGGTTATTCTACTACAATTGTGGACCTGGGAGCACATCCTAGTGACTAGACCTATCTCTGTCAGGCACCATGATCCAGGGTGGCATTTTGCATGGATGTATGAGGGGATGGTTGTCCAGGCCCACTTGGGCAAGCTAGATTACTGGAAATGCATTATTGATGATGTTGATCAGGTTGTATGGTGACCATATATTGGTTGTGAGGCCTAGCTAGAGGATGCATCTAAGCTTCCATTCATGTGTATGCCTAGGTAGATGATAGGGCGTACTCCACTTATTATAGATAGATTCTACTTCCTCAAGGTACTACAACAGTATGGTCGTACACAAGGTATGCCACAGGGATTGGCACTGTATGCCTGAGTACAAGTGGAGAGATCATTGTGGGGGCCATAGTTTGAATACAAGATGGCTCTTCAAGAGGTCTTGCAGCTAGTTCACTTACCTTGGGATACGCATGATCATGTGATAGATGTCAGCATGACTGATGATTATGCTGATTGGTTCACTTGAAACCCATTTTCAAGATTCACAGATCTAGCAGAGCGAGTTCCATGGATAGAGGAGGAGTCAGATGATGATGACAGGGATGGGGATGGAGGTGGTGGTGGTCAGAGATGAAATCATCAGGGATGACAGGGTAGGTGAGTAGTTTCCAGAGGCAAAGTTATGATCCCAGTGATTTATGTTGCACCTATTCCTCCTAGGGGTGGTGTTAGGATGAGGGGTGGTCATCCTAGAGTTCGAGGTGCTGGTGTGGATAGGGTTTTACATCGAGTTGTTGTGGATCCTATAGCCAAATGGATCCAACATAGGGTTCGATATCAGTGGTAGGTGGATCCTCAAGTAGTTTCTGATGTTGATGCTCATGCCACTCAGATTCTACTAGATCAGGAATAGGGTATACCCGCACAGGCTCCTCCTCCACAGGTTGTTCCATAGGCTCCTCTCGTACAAGCTCCTACATCCTTTTCTATGACATATTCTTCAATTCTTCCATCTTCTTCTTCTTTCATTCCATCTTTGTCCATTCCATCTTCTTCCATTTCATCTTCTTCCATGTCTCCACCGTAGGCTCCTCTGTCCCAGGATCCTCCATCATAGGCTCCAACGTCTGCATCAGATGTCCAGGTTTTACAGTCAGATGTATCTCAGATCAGATAGCAGGTTAGTCAGCTTAGTAGCATGATGCAGGCATTTATGAATGCCATGAGTTAGCACAAGCTACAAGCTAGTTCTAGCAAGCCTCCTGATAGTGATCATGGTCCTGATGGTGGTCCAGATGGTGTTGGTGGTTCAGCTAGCTGACTATTGTTTTGAGATGATACATATTCTTTATTCATTGATGTACATGATGATCCATTTTTTATCTCAAGACATTGGACTATGTTTCTATGCTTTGATCAGTTGATGTTCTTTATGTTATGCGTTGATACTTGTTTATACTTTGATGGAATTTGATTTCCCGATGTTTATTGCTTTGATGATGATATCATGGACTTTAATACTTAGTTGATAGATTTAATTTATGTGATGTCATCATGTGTTGGATTTCATTTTTAAGGTGTTTTTTAATGATATGTAGATCTATATGTTTCTATCTCATATATACTTTGTTTTATGCTTTTTTAGATGCACTTGATGAAATGGATGCACATGTTCTATTTATGCTTAAATGATTGTCTTATGTATGACATAGGATAGGTGAATGTATACGATACAGATTTAACTGATCTGTAATGATTTATGATATATGATGTTTTATGGATGTAAATGGTACATAAATGTGTTATATGGTGATATAACGATTTAATGAATAATGGGATATAATGGTATTTATGGATATATGGATGTATTTATTTTGATGATATGGGTATATGTAATGTATAAATGTAATGGATATATGGTATGCAAATGTGATGCTAAATGTGGTGTAACTAGCTGATGCAACAAATGAATATGGATATTTAATGATTATTGATTTACATGACACTAAGTGTTATATGTTATATGGATGAATGATGTTGATGAATATAAATGCAATGATATATAATGTATGATGAATGTAAATGTAATGATATTTTTAATTAATGGATTTAGATGAATAATGCAATGTACAATGTTTTTGAATGAACTAAACGACATGCAACTATTGATGAACTTATGTCTATGAAATGTTTTAATGGATGCAATGAACGTTATCTAATGAATTGTAATTATAAATGAGCTCAATGGTTTAATATGAATGATTTAAAAAGAATGCACACTAAATGAGATGGATCTTTAAAAATGAATGCACACTAATGCAATGCATCCTAGTGAATTAAATGATGTAAATTAATGCAACTAACTTTAGTAAAATTGATGCAAGCTAAATGTGATGAACTTAATTGAATTTAGGGAGAAGTCCTAAATGAATGCAAGATAACCTGAATCTAACAAATGCAAGTGAACTAATGAAATGCACCCTTGTTTTTTGTTTTTTATTTCCAACACACTCGATCACATATAGTTTTTGATGTTCCTTTGATTTTTTATTTAACTCCACCCCCTTTCTATTTTCCTCTTGCAAATTTGTTTTTATGCTAAGAAAGGCAAATACTTTAAATGCATTTAATCTAAGATTTATGCAACTAACTATCACTATTCAAAAATTTGGAGCTTATATTCATCATTGAGCAATTTGTGATATCCGAATTTAGTACAATCATCACTAGCTCAACTATGATGATATGAATACCTTTTTCACCTCTTATGTTTCTTTCCTATCCTTGGGTACGACTATCATTGATTGGAATCAATCATGAGAGTACAAATACCAATTTTGTCAGATTCTATGTTGCAAGTGGATTTTGGTATTATGATATTTAACATCAAAATATCCAAGGTATCCTTTTGCGTAAACAAACAAAGATCTTAGTTTCATCATATGTACAACTCCTCGATGATTCTTTGATGATCACGTCCTTAGAAAAATAATACATGCTTTAAAACTTTGATCTTAAAATAGTCATTCAAAAATCATTAAAATACCATGCTTTCATCATTGCTTATCTAGTTTTAAAACTTTCATCGATTCGCTAGAAAGACATGATTTCATCAATCAAGTCAACACTTTAGAATAATTTTGCATTGTTTCTCAAATCCATATTTAAAGTGTAGTTCCATCCATTTCATATTTTTAATCCTGATAAAGATAAAGTCTTTGTGAGATTTTGGATCACATTTTGCATTTAGTTCAAATTGGATTATAATTAGGATTTGATTAAGTGTTTCACTTGTGCTTTGATGAATTGATTTGGTGGTTGATTGAAGTTCGCTTTTGATGAATCCTTCCTCCTTTAGAGTAGATTTCCCCTAGTTTGATATAATTACATTTGTGGGACTTAGGACAATTTGTCGATTAGGTGACCAAAATCCTTAGGTACTTACAAATGCAAGTGTGGGATTTTATTATGTAGTATATACAAATGCTAGCGAATGCAATATTTACAAGGATGACCACTAGGTATGCGACTGACTTGGACTTTCAATGGCACCTATTTACCAGGTTTTCACTGATTGAGTGGATTTTGCTTTCTTTTTCTATTTTTTCAAGCTTTTTCCTTTTTTTTTGCTACCAAGGCGCCTATTTGCTAGGTTTTCACCAAGGCACTTTTTTCTTTTCTGATTTTTTTTTGTATTTTCTCCTTTTTCTCTTTTTTTCTTTTCATATAATCAAGGTGCCTATTTGCTAGGTTTTCAGCAAGGCAACATCTTTTTGAGGATCATTTCTGAATGTTTTTGGCTTTCTTCATGCTCAATTTTTCACTGCTTTTTATCTTTTATGTATTTCTAATTTGTTTGCTCTTTTTTGCTTTTCAATGATTTTGGTATTTTTAGGATCTCTTTTGACTATATACAATAAATAGGATGCTCTCCATCTGATTTTCTAATACTCTTTTTCTTTATCCTTTTTCATCTGCTTCATGTGTAGAATCTTTTTAGGTGAATGCTATTGATAGGTTCTTGTAATTCTTCTCCATCACAATTAGCTAATTTATAGGTGCATGTCCCAAATGACAAAGTAATCACAAAAGGTCCTAACCAATTTTCTTCCCATTTTCCTTTATTTTCTCTCTCTCTTCTTGATTCTTGGGATTTTCTTGCAAAACTAAGTCACCTATTTGGAATGTCCTTGATTTGATATGCTTGTTATAGGTCCTTGACATTCGGTTCTGATACACTTTCAAATGATTGAAGGCTTGTTGTTGTTTTTCATCTAGTAGTTCTAGTTCATGTAACCTAGCAACTCTATAGTCTTCTTCACTTATCAAACCATGTAGGGATACTCTTAAAGATGAAATTTCTATCTCCAAAGATAAAACTATTTCTACTCCAAAGACTAAGGAAAATGGTGTAGCTCTCATTGGCATTTTGATACTTGTTCTATAAGCCCACAAGGTTGGGTTTATTTGTATATGCCAATCTCTACTTGAATTATCCACGGTTCTCTTCAATATCTTTAAGATGTTTTTATTTGTTGCTTGCTTGTCCATTACCTTGGGGGTAATATATTGAAGATGAGTGATGTATCATGTGGAATTTTGTACATAGCTCTTTCAAATCCTTGTTTTTGAAATGTTTTTCATTGACTATTATGATGGCATGTGGTACACCATATTTACAAATTATATGATTTAGAATGAATAAGGATATTTTCTTTCCTGTAGCAGTTGACAAGGGTACAACTTCCAACAATTTGGTAAAGTATTATGTTGCAATAATGATGAATTTATGACCATTTGAAGATGGTGGATAAATCATCCCCATTAAGTCCAAACCCCATCGATAAAAGGGCCAAGGTATAGTCATAGGATGAAGCTCTTCTACAGGTACATGGATCAAGTTCCCATGATATCGATACTTACAACATGTTTTTGCAAAGTGACAAGCGTCTTTTTCCATTGAAGACCAAAAATATCCTATCCTAAGAAGTTTCTTAGCTAGGGTTAAACCATTCGAATGTGACCCAAAAATCCCCTCGTGAATTTCTTGTAAGGCTATGTTTGATTCCTCTTTTTCTAGACATCTTAGAAGCATTCCATCTAGACTCTTATAATACAACGTGTTAGATATCAAAGTATAACGAGAGGCTTGGCGTATAAATATTTTCTTTTGATTTCTAGTTTGGTCCATAGGTAGGATTTGGTCTTTTAAGTAAGTATAAATGGCTCCATACTAAGGTAATTCATGTCCTGTTAGCAAACAAATGGTATGAGGATGGGCAGGGTCAAATGCGGGTTGCTCAATTTCTTCTACCAAGAACTCATATATGGCGCTTTGATCTGGTATTTGGAGAAGTGATGCCAAAGTAGCCATTGCATCTGCCACTTTATTCTTATCTCATGGTACTTGCTCAAATGTGATGAGAGTGAAGTATTTCTTGAGATTCTAAATCATATTCTTGTAAGGTATCAACTTGTCATCTTTAGTTTTATATTCATCATTAATCTGATTAATGACTAGTTGTGAATCTCCATAGATTTGTAGCTCTGTCATTTTCCATTCTAATGCCAATTTTATACCAATGACCAATGCTTCATACTAAGCTATATTATTGGTGCATGTGAATAGAAATTTGTATGATTTTTGAATTGTAGACCCTTGAGGAGTAATCAAAAGTATGCCTACTCCTAATCCATGTTGTGTATAGGAACCATCAAAATATAATTGCCATATTTTTGCTTCAACATTTATAATTTCAGAATCTGGAAATTCCACTTGAATTGGATGTTAATCTTGTAATGGTGACTCTGCTAATTGATTAGCTATGACTTGGCCATTAATATATTTTTGATCCACATATTATATGTCGAATTCACTTAGCACCATAACCCATTTAGCTAGTTTCCCATTCAATGTTGTTTAGCTAAGAAGGTATTTTAAGGGATCAATCTTTGCAATGAGTCAAATATTGTGGGATAACATATAGTGGCATAATTTTTGGGAAGCAAAAACTATGGCCAAACATGCTCTTTCAATGAAGGTATAGTTCAACTCATATTTCACCAATGTTCTGCTTATGTAGTATATGGCCTTTTCTTTTCCCGATTCATCTTCTTGAACTAGGAGTGCCCATAATGAATGTTCGGTCATTGAAATGTATAAAATTAAGAGCTTGCCTCTTAAAGGTGGCATCAAAGTTGGAGGGTTCATTAGATATTTCTTCAACAAGGTGAAGGCTTCTTCACATTTCTCATCCCAATTGAAAATTGTGTCCTTATGAAGGAGTTGAGTGAAATTGTGGCATTTTTCTACTAATTGAGAGATGAACCTCTGAATGGATTGAATCCTTCCTAGAAGAGATCTCATCTGACTTATGTTTCTAGGTGCCCCCATTTCTATGATGGCTTTGACTTTGGCAAGGTCTACCTCTATTCCTTTCGCTAAAACAATGTACCCTTGTAGCTTTCCTGATTGAACACCAAATGCACACTTATTTGGATTTAACCTTACTTTGAATTACTCCAATCTTACAAATATTTTCTCTAAGATGGGTATATGTTCTTCACTTGAGTGGGATTTAGAAAGTATATCATCTACATAGTCTTCCATGAACTTGTGCATCATGTCATGAAATATGGTCATCATGGCTCTTTGGTAGGTCGCTCCGGTGTTCTTTAGACCAAAAGGCATAACATTCCAACAAAATGTTCCCCATGCGCATGTGAATTTTGTCTTGTCTTGATCTTTGGATGCTATCTTTATTTAATTATAGCCACTAAACCCATCCATAAGTGAGAACATTGAATGTCTTGTTGTCAGATCTACGATGGCGTCTATGCTGGGTAACAGAAATTCATCTTTAGGACATGAAAGATTAATATCCCTAAAGTCCATGCAAATTCTGATAGATTTGTCTACTTTGGAAACAAGCACAATGTTTGAAATCCACTCAGCATAATCAATGGCTCTTATAAACCCTACTTTCAACAATTTTTACAACTCTACTTTTATAAGCAAAGCTATGTGTGGATGCATCTTTTTTAGTTTCTGCTTCACTGGTCTTACTCATTTTATATTCAAATGATGCATGATTAAATTCAGATCTAATCCTGGCATATCATCATATGACCATGTAAAATTGATTTGATTTTCTTTGAAAAATTGGATGAAGTCCTTTCTTTCTTCACTAGATAAAGATGCTGCTAGGTGTATGATTCTTGGCTCTGATTCTGACCCAATATTCACTTTCTCTATTGGTTCAATTAAGATAGGTGATATTTCTATATAGTGCTCGGGCAAAGTATCCAACCCTTATTCCTTTGGTGCCTCTGTTGGGTTTTCACCATTGGAAGCATTCTTTATTTCTTTCTCTTTTTGATTTAATGTTTCCACAATGTGGTTTTCAACATTAAATTATTTCAATTTTATTTTATATTATTTTTTTTCAATTTTTTCAGAACTGAAAGGTTGAATACTTCCCTTTGTCACTTCTTCCTGATATTCCATGGTAGAAGAAGGCTCAACCACATTTAGGTATTGGGACACCAAGTTATCATTCAAAAATGTAGGAAGGATGGTAGGTTCAATGGAATCCCATTCAATTAATTCCAGATAGATAAGGGTCAAAGGATCAATGATTTGGTTTAGTCCAATGGGGTTTAGGGACATGAATTCATTTTAAGGTTCAAACATTTTATCACTTAAATCTATAATATGTGCTTCTTTAAGATGTTCTAGAGAACTAGGGTCAAAATCTTCCTCACTAGAATCCTCTAAGGTTTCTATTGGATAAAAATCTTGTGGATTAAACCTAGTGTTATATTCTTCTATAGTAGGTCTCCATGATGGTACGTAAGGTTCTCCTACCCATTGATTTATCTCAATCTCCTAACTTGGTACATTATCAAAGAATCCTTGACTAGAACTTGAGGCTTGATTCTAATTTGATTATGAAATTAGTTCCTTTCCTTTGATAGGACTGTAGGTGTGGATGACATCAACTTCCTTATCTTGACATGACTCACTTGACAATGAGTCCCATTCCCAATTTTTTGAGTCTTCATATCTTTGGGAACCTAATTGTAAAATTTGATCATATACCAAGGGATATTTCTTTTGAGTGTACCCTTGTTGTAGGTATCCTAATCCAGTCTTTTCTTTGCTATCTCTCCATGTCATTTCAATGGGTTCAAAAAGTCCTTCATTTCTTGTTCCTAAAGGCCCTTGTCCCTTGTATCCCATTTTATGCATTATTTGAAATCCTTTCCCATATTGATGTGTGGGAATGCTTATATTTTGGATGCGCTTTTCATGTGCACTTGATTCTTCATCCTTATATAGCCAATTTAGGATTTCATTATCTTCTTCATCTATGGATGAAGATGTACTTGCCTTGAAAAAGTGATCATTGTATTTATGAGGTAGATTGGATGGCCTTCCATATGATTTTGGAGATAAGGGTAGATCCATCATGGATAAGGAGTATTCACGTACTCCCTTTTGTTTGATTTGACTTTACTTTTCAAAATTTTTCATCATATGATCTATTTTTTGGTAATGAGAATATTTGGTGTAGATTTGAATGGATCTAGCTTGGTCTTGTTTCTATTCCTTAGGAGAACTCTCCTCACTAACCTTCTCTTTTCCTTTTTTTGATGTAGTTAGGTTAGTAGGAATTTGGTTATTTTCAACAACAATTTCTTTTACTTCTTTTTCTTTTTCCTTCAAAGATGGAATATCTTTTGAACTTTGTCATTGCTCTATTCTTTGGGAATGGACCCTTCTACATTATGTGGGACTAAAGAGTCATTAATAGGCTTCATGCTATTACAATATTGAAAGGGGTTTGAGTCCCCACTTACCATGACTTCTTGTCCTAGATAGGGGAACTTGAGACATTAATGGTAGGTTGAGGGTATGACCTGCATTTCATGGATCCATGGCCTTCCTAATAGGATATTATAAGTCAACTTTAGGTCGAGGACTTGGAAAATGGTCTCTTTCTGCATTGGACCAACTCTAATAGGAAGTACTATGACACCTGTGGAAGCTCTTTCTTCGTCATTGTAGGCTTTTATGGTTATCTTTTTCTTTGGATCAATAGCCTCCTTAGAAAATCCTAAGGCTTTTACCAAGTTTAGGGTACAAATATTCAAGCCGACTCCTTTAATTAGGACTCTTTTCACTCTAAGTTGGTGGATTAGGACCTCTATATGTAAGGGTATATTTTATGGGTGGTTTAGAGATATATCATCTTGTTCTAAAAAAGATAAACAATGGAGTGCAACAAGATGTCCTACCATGTTTTGAAATTTATCCGCATCTAAATTTAGAGGTACATTAGTTTCTACCAAGGCTTTCTCTAGAATCTCCTTATGAGTTGGTGAGAGCTTGAGTAACTCTAGAATAGATATTTGAGAAGGGGTTCTTTGCAATTGGTCTACCATATTATATTGTTTTGAGGATGAAGATGAAGTTTTATTTGGTTGGACAATCCTTGGGGCATTTCTAGGTAGAGTAATTTTTTATGCTTTCCCCCTAGTTACAACATTAGATGTTGCTTCCCTTGGCTTCTCTTTCACCACAATCACATTTATGGTGTTTTCATCACCACGTAAAGTATTAATGGTGTTGTCATAAGTGTGAGAAAAATTGACCTTCTCATTACCTCTTTTGTTATTTTGATTTGCATTTGATGATTCCCCTTTATCATAGTTTAGGAAAGGGTTTTTGAAAGCCGTATGATCCTCATTATTTTGAGGTCCTTCCACTTTTATCATTCCATCATCAATTAGGTCTTGCAAGAGATGTTATGATGGTATTCACAATGGTGAGAATCATTCCACCAATTTGGCTTAACTCGGGGTTCATACGGTCTTAATTTGGGTAAGGTAATGATCTTGTTAGCCACCAAATTCCTTAACGCATTTTCCAATGGTTCACCTAAAAAGGTGAATTTTCTCCTTTGATATGTGGAAAAGAAAGGCTTAGGCTTGTTGACATTGGAATTATTAAAGGGATTGTTGTTGGCATTGTTGTTATTATTGTTGGAATTGGTATTATTGAAAGGAGCTTTGTTTGTTTGATTCACATTATATGTCAAATTTGCCCCACTTGATAAATTAAAGGGGGTAGCTTTTAAGTTGTGTGCTTCCACAACTCCATCATTCACAAGGTTTTTATTATTGTTCTTCAACCATAGTCTAGGTTTATCATTGTGATTTTTGGCTCCTTTATTATTGTTATAATTAGATACATTATGATTGTTATTAGTGTTGGTATAGGGTTTATTATCTTTGAACAACTTTATTTCTCCTCTTTTAACCAACACATCTTCAATTTTAATCCCATTCTCAATAATTTTTTCAAAAGTAGGCAGACATTGAAGTTGGAGCCTATAGTTCATCTCCACTTTTAAGTTATTCATAAATATTTCCATTTTCTCCTTTTCGGGGATACTTCACGGATATCTTGTGAAAATTGTTCTCCACCTTTGAAGGAAGCCTAGGAAAGATTCACCATCTCTTTGTTTAGTGTCACATAAGTTGAGCATGTTAATCCCGTGTTCAATGTTGTAAGAATAATGGGTTACAAATTTGGAGGCTAATTCCTCGAAAGTCTTTATCCCTTACGGAAGTTTGGAGAACCATTCCATGACTTGACCTCCTACACTTCTTGGAAAAGGTCTCATTAGGTAAGTTGTATCATGCATAAATTTGATGCTTAGAGTGCAAAACTCTCTAAGGTGGTCTTGTGGGTTTGATTTACCTGTGTATTTATCGTACTTAGGAAAGACTACATTCATCAGAAAAGGTGCCATTAAAAAGCTCTTGTCAAAAGGGAATGGGCACAAGGCCTCAATAGAAAATGGCTTAGGTTCATTTTCCATTTTCATTAGATCAATCTATGCTTGGAACATTTTCAATTATTTACTCATTGCACTCATTGTATTATCATCTTCTTTGTTTTTATTAAGTTGTTCCACATCATAATCATGTGGGAGTTTTACCCTTTCTTGTGCTAGGTTTAGGAATAACTTCTCCCTATCTCTATCTATCAATTTATCCATGACTTCAATAAATTATATGTCTTGAGCCACCCTATTATCTTTTTCTTCAAGTGTTTCATTAGGTCCTTGGTTGGCGTTATTAATATTGTCATTTTTTCCTATATGGAGATGATCATGAAATGTAGAGTTCCTATCCATTAGCTCAATTTCTTTCTCAAAAAGATTTGGGAGACTATCCCCTTGGTTGTGATTTATAAAAGAACTTTGAGATTCAAATTCAGGGACCTCTCTTGCAATGCAAGTGTCATCTTCTTGTAAAGATATTTTGAGTTTATGTGAGCGTGTAGAAATCGACATTCAACAAGGTTTGATTTCAAATCATTTTCCCCAATTTGGTAATTGTTTGCTTTTATGAAGAGATTTAAAAATATAAGATGAATTTTCAAATGGATATCTCTTACTTGTATGTATTTTTCAAACAAAGCAATCACAAATACACTTGTTCTTTTTAACCCTCTACATAAAAAGTGTTTGAATTTGTAAGGATGTTATCACGGGTTTTTGCACAAAAAGATATTTCAAGCAATCTACCTAGTTCACAAGTTTGTTCGTAAACATGGCTCTACAAGGTAGGATTTTCTATTTTAACAGGGTATTTAATCAAGATTCCATTCAAAATGGACATTAAATTTTCATCCTCCAAAATTAGGAGGCTTCCCACCACCGGTATGTCAGAGTTTTGCGCAATCCTGAAGGACTAATCGAGGAAGTTTGAAAGCTTAATATCCTTTTGTCACACACCCCATTAAGGATGCATGCATTTTATTTTAGAGTGGGTTGGATTTTCATGGCAAAAGAAAATGTATCCCACTTTGGGCTATCCCTCTCACCAACTTTATTAAGGCAAATCTCGGGAGGCGAGTCCACTATAAATCTAGCATGTTCATTTTGAAAGAAATAAAGTGGAATGAAGAGATAGGTTTTGGGAGTTTGATTCACCAAAAGGTGAAGATCATATCCTTACCTATTTCTCAATTCCCAAACACTTTTAACAAGGTTAAATTACCAAACCCACTAACTAATGGGAATTGAGTATTTCTGGTCTTTTCCACAAACAAGGGGTTGTTCAAATTTAGTGCTTGATTTACTTAGCCTTTCTTTTAATCAAGGAACTTGATATTTTTGGCATTTTTATTCACTTAGAAAGTGAAGAACATAGGCCTAGTATCAAATCCCTTAAACAATAATAGGCTACTTTAATTACTAGATTTTGAAATTGACAAGGCCACAATTTAAGCAAAAATTGATCAAGTTTTAGGCTTACCTTGTTTTGAAGCTAGCTAAGGCTAGGGGCATTTTTGATGAATTTTTCCTTATTTATGCTCACCTAGTGGCGATCGCTCCTTTCAATTTGCTTCTCCTCCAACAAATTAGTCAACACAACCAACCAAAATGAAGAAAAAATCAAGAATAAACATGAATTTAAGCCTTATTTATCAAATTTCACAAAAATCGATCAAGGCAAGTAAATCCAAGTTAATGAGATGAACTTTGATTTATAAGCTTCTACAACTTTTAAGTATTGTTCATATACCTCACTTTCATGTTGAGAATCCTCCAAAATCAGCTTGATGTGTGCAATGTTCTCCTCTTTGATATTTTTAGTCAAAGCTTTCCCCTCACTGTTAAATCCGGTCTCTGGTTTTTTTGTTTTTTTATGACCAGTCATCCTTTAGACATAAAGAAATCATTTTCCGCAAGTTAAATTCTATAAATTTTCAATTTAATTGAATGCATAGTAGAATCTATTGAATGTGCTATTAAAATGATTGAAAGCATTGTTAAA
The DNA here is from genome assembly GCA_027943335.1 of Chamaecyparis obtusa. NCBI lineage: Eukaryota > Viridiplantae > Streptophyta > Pinopsida > Cupressales > Cupressaceae > Chamaecyparis > Chamaecyparis obtusa. The sequence goes on from BSBK01008763.1 coordinate 457,790, forward strand.
CAAATCAAATGGGTTGTAGAAAATTATTAAATGCGCTGAAACATAAATTGAATGCACTAATAAATTGAGCAAAGGTGTTGATAGAAAGTATTGAATGCATTGGAGAATGAATTGAATGCACTGGAGAGTCAGGGTGTACACACTGAAAGAAAGAAGACAGAAAATTGAAGGAATCAAATGTGCTAAAACTCCACGTAAAGGCACAAAACTTTGTTGTAAAAGCATTGTTTCAGACCTCATACGCGTTGGAGAAATTGGTGTACGTGCTGGAGAATGTCTCAAATGTGTTGAAAAACCTATAAAATAGAGAGTGAAAATGAGATTTGCTAGAAAAATTCAACTTTTCCAAATTTAAAAATTAATGAGGCCTAAGGCCCCATAGTGGGTGCCATTTTGTGTGCTAAGGAAAGCACCTTCATAGGGTTAGTATTGAAAATAAATAAATAAATCAACTAAATTACCACAAATAGCAATCTAATTTAAGAAAATAAATGACAATTAAACACTATGAATCTCTATTTAGGGATGCTAATTCAAAGCTCTTAGCAAGCTTCCATTAGTGACAGTCCTAAAATGAGAATGAATGATAAAGTAACTAAAAAGTTCAATTCCAAATGAAATTAGCCTTAATTAGTCCTAGATTTTCCTTTCTAGCTATAAATTGCAAGGGGTTTGATGCTATTCTCAAATTTGTGGATGAATATTAATTGAATTATGCCTTGCTTTTATAGATTTTGGCAAGGGTAGGGGGTGTGGTTGATTTGATCATGATTAGGTGAGGGTTAAGTCCATGGTTCCACCTTTGGAGACCATTTAAATATTTTGTCCTCAAAGCTTGGGACCAAAGGACAAAATGAGTGGACAAGATGCATTCTCCAAGTGAGTGATTGAGATTCGATTTAGGCTTGATCCATGTGAGCTCCATCCTTAAATCCTATTGGTTGATGAATTTTCCTCCCATTTGGTGGTTGAGGGAAAATAAGATTTAATTAATTGAATTTAATTAATATCTTTAGCCATGTGTACCCCTTGAATGGGTCAATTTGATTTAAATGAACTATGTAATTAATTAGATTAATTACACAATTGATTAATTTATCATGCTTTATTTGAGTTAAGTTGAATTTATGACTTTTAATTTTTAATTAACTTGAATTAAGACTTGATTTGAATTTTGATTTGATAAATGCTTGATTTGATTCAATTACTCTAATTTTCACCTTGAATGTTCACTTGATTTATCTTGTCCAATTTTAGGTGATTACACTACTTTCGTGGTACAATTTCTCAAAACTTGGGCCTCTAACCATTGTGCGCAGTAGTCTGTTGATGTCAAGATGTACATGTGTCCTATTGAGGAAGGAAGGTTAATCATTTCTGCAAAGTCTATCTGCCATTGAGCGAATGGATGTACCTCATAGACTGGTTGCAGGGGCATTGCAGGACACCTCTCGTGGATAATACTAGTTTGGCAAACATGGCATGAACATACGTGCTCATGTGTATCTTTGAACAAGGTAGGCCAATAATAACCGAATCTCAATATCTGATGTGTAGTAGCCTTAGTTAACCCATGGTCAGTGCAATACTTGTCATGAAATTCTGTGAGAACTTGTTCAGCTTCTATCATTTCCAAACACCGAAGGTAAAGGCCATCACAATTGTGTTTGTAGAGTTTTCCATTTTTGAGCATGTAAGAACCACTTTTATTCTTTAAGGCTCTCCTTTGGGATCCATTCAACCCCTCAGGGCATTGGTTTTAAAGAAAGTAATAAACTATGTCCTGGTACCATACGTTGGTTACAATCCCTTTATTGGTATACACTTGGCACACCAAGCGTTGCTCTATTTTAGCTATCATTTTGGTGAGGCCTTAGCCTCTTTTTAGCTTCATTGGCTAGATCTCAACATCAAATTCTTGCAGTATGGCCATCCATTTTCCTCTTTATTTTCCCAACTCATTTTGCATTAATAAGGACTTGAAAACAGGATCGAGAACAATAGAAACAACCTTGCTCTTGAGGATGTAATACCTGAGCTTCTTGATAGCTTTAACCAATGCGAAAGACTGCTTATCAAGATTGGGGTACTTGAGTTCACTATTTTTTAAAGGGCATCTCATGAAGGCTATTAGTCTTTGATCTTCTCCCTCTTTCTTTTGAGTGAGAATTCCCGCACATGAGCACTCTGATTGAAAAGAGTAGATGTTGAATGGTAAAGTGCAATACAAACTGACCAAAACTAGAGCAGTAGCAATGGATGTCTTGATCTCTTCAAATTATTCTTTTGTTGGGGCATTCAATTCTATCTTCACATCCTTTGTTAGCATGTCATTCAAGGGACACACTATCTCGACGAACCCACTAATAAACTTCCTGACAAAGTTGATCTTTCCAAAGAAAGACTTTAGTTCTTTTCGACTGTTAGGGGGAACCAGTTTAAGGATAGACTCCACCCTTTCAGGGTCTATTGAAATACCTATCTTTGAGATGATAGTCCCAATAACTTGCCCTGGGTTACCCCAAAAATACACTTTTTAAGATTCAGTGAAATTTCATAACTCCTGCATCTTTTCAACACCCTATGTAAATCCTCAATGTGATTTGCATAGTTTATGGAGAATATCGTATGGTCATCCATGTATATGATGATGCACTTGTTGATGAGGCCCTTAAATGCTTCATCCATGGCTCACTGGAAATTTTCTCCAACATTGATCAAACTAAAAGGCATACAACGGTAGGCAAATGTTCCCCACTTAGTAGTGAATGTTGTCTTCAATCGGTCTTCTTCTTTTACCATGACTTGATTGTACCCAGAATAACCATCAAGGAAAGACATCATTTGTGACCCATTTACAATTTTCAATACTTCATCAAGAGAGGGCAATGGGTAATTGTCCTTTTGGGAAGATCTATTGAGGTTTGAGAAATCTACACAGAGTCAAACTTCTCCACTCTTCTTCCTCACATGAATGAGATGCATGACCCAGGTTGAATGTTAGATAGGAAAGATGATCTTGGCATCAAGAAACTTCTACATTTCCTTCTGAATCACTGGCTCAATCACGGGGTTGATAGGCCTCTTCCTTTGATGGAAAGGTTTGGCATCTAGGTTAAGTGGTATATTGTGTACAATGATCTTAGGGTCATAAGTTTTTAGATCTTCATAGCTCCAAGCTATAGTGTCCTTATATTCTATGAGAAAATCCACCATTTGTCTCTTCTCTTTATTTGTACCAATTTTCCCGATATGAACCTCCCTGGGTTCAAGCTGCGTACCCAAATTGTAGGTTTCACAATCATCACCTCCTACAATAGGTGTTTTCCTTCTTTTGTGATGATAGTCATCTTTGTTGAAGATCCTTTCTAAAGCCACCATTCCTTTCGAGATATAGTTGGTTTTTAGGTTTAGGATTCCCAAATTGTCTAACTCTTTGATCTCATCGATCTCTTCATCTATGGTTTGTTTCTCAAAGACCCTAGCACTCATAATGAATTTGAGTATTTGTTGGTCATCTTGGAATACTTGGAAGTTTGTGATGTTATCTGGGACAACTAGTATTGCTACAAGCTCAATGGAGAATTTCTTCAGCTTTGATTTTCCTAACGGGTGTAGGGAACTTGCTGACACTGCTAAGGCATCAATGACAATGTTTTTCCTCCCTTGCACACTCCTGATATTTAATGCTTCAAAGTCTTCAAATAAATCCCATACGTGATTCTGATACGAGGCTAGTCATCTATCACTGCATGAATATTGACTTCGAATCTGCTTGACCACTAGCTAGGAGTCACCTTCTACAATCCAGGCTTTTATCTTCTTTTCATGTGCCATAAGGATACCTCGTACTAATGCCTCATATTAAGAAACATTGTTAGTACAAAAAAATTGTAGCCTATAGGAAGCATAGTAGGAACCACCCTGGGGGTTGATTAACTCAATTCCGACTCCTGCTCCTTGCTTGCATTTGGTGCCATCAAATATGAGTTTCCATATGGGGTGACTCTTGGGAAAATAAGATTTGGTTTGTGGTTCTAGCATGGTCTTGGGAGGATTTGAGTTGATCTAGGGTTCAGTGGGGCTCTTCGGTGATGGCATGTTTTCATTGGTTGTATTCCCCGCACCCTCTGCTTCCAGATTCTCCCTTGCAGAGAGGGGTAACCATTTCATTTTTTATTTTTTCCTTGTCTCAAACCATATCTCATGACATGGAGGAAAGCAACCATCATCTGAGGAACTCCACTCTTCTTGTATAGGGTTTTCTTCTGTAAAGATCAGTGGTTGTTTATGATGAGAAGGTCCTTCATCATCTTGTTGTGAAACCACCCCCTTAGTGAGTTTAGGTGCTTGGGATATTTGGCTCACCACTTAAGCTACGATGTTTTGGAAATCATGGCATTTGAAATCTGAATGACTCACTTGATGTAGACGACAATACCTTGGCAACATCAAAATGCTCGGGTCAGCATCCTATCCGAGATGTTTCATATTCTTCATCATGTTTTTTATAAATTTTTAGAGGATTTCATTAGGTACTTGAGCATATATCAGTCCTTGTACATGGCTATCACTGGAATCTTCTTCTTCCTTGATATGGAATGTTAGGATTCTATCAAACCGGTATACTTCCAAATAGGCTTGTGAGAACAAGAATTTATTTAGGGCATTATATTTGGTTATCATTTTCTTGAGCTTTGGTTCTGCATCAATTTTAATTTGGTTATTCAATCCTTTCCAAGGAAACCAAATCTAGGTAAAATCTGTGGAGAACCAGCCTCTCAGTGCCCTAGTCCATTCCCTGCTAAGAAACATGCCATATGTCTCTGGGATATCTACTATGTGTATATATATGCAATCCTATATCTTAGGGTCTATGGTCAACTGTACACAGGCATCTTTCAAGACCCCAATGACCTTGAATTATGTCTTGTCAAGTTGTATCATGACCCTATTAGTTGGTTGGTGGTTCATTCCCAGCTTATAACATATGGATAAGGGCACGATGTTGCACAAAGTTCCCAAATCAATCAGACAATTGTGTAGATGCTTCTCGAAGATTTTGAGGCTAAGCAAAAATGGTGGCACTTTGATTTGGTCTTTAAACATGGTTGGCATTGCCTCAACAGAATTGACATTTGATGAATTCTTCACATTGCTGCTTGATGGAACCGACTTAGAATGGTCCAAAGATTTTAGAAGTGCTTCTCTTTGTGAGGGGAAACTTTGTAACATGTCATACATTGACATATTAGCTTTAACTCATTTCAATTCCTCTAGTGCACTATACCTTTAAGTGGACCAGATCAGATTCTTTAGCATGGTGGGTGGATGTTGTGCAGTTGAGGCAACGATATCACTCAGGCCTCTACGAGGTGAAGGGTTGTTGTTAGCCCATGGGTTTGGAGGAGTGGGTTACATTTTGGGGGGAATACCATTAGTCAAGGGCTCCCTCCTACTCCTTTGATTATAATTGCTTTAGTTGTTATTTTGAAAAGCATGAACCTTAAAATATTCAGGTTGACTCTATTGATTAAATAGAAAAATGAACTCTTCTTCAGTTGTGTTATCAATAGGACCTTCCTCAGTAATTGGCTCATAGGATTCAAAGACCATGGCATTGAAATGTGTATGGTAGTTGTTAAAATTTTGACCTTGTTGATTATCCAACTCCCACCTGTATTCGTTGTCCAATTGATGTGCATTGGTAGCTTCTGTGAAGTTGATTTTAGATGAGCTAAAAGCGTTGGCATTATCAGCAGGTATACTACCATTGTTAGGGTGTGTGTTCATTGGGTTATTAGTTTGTTGTTGCCCAAATTGTTTATCTTGTGTGGTATTCCCATAGTTACCATTGTTGTTGTTGTAATTAGCATAATTATGGTTCTAATTTTGGGGATAAGTGTTTGGGGCAGCAACATGTCATTGGTAATTCCCTCAGGTTTGAGATGGATTCAACTTCATCCTAGTGATTTCTCTTGTCAAATGAGACAATGTTTTCTTCATGGCATCCAATTCATTCACCAGAGTGTTATTGAGTTCATTTTCGACAACAACCTTTTGCTCATAGAGAGTTGCCTTATGCACATCGTATCCTGGATATGTGATGGCGAGAGGTGGGGTAGAGGTGTATGAAGTTGGTACTAGGTTGAGCTTTGGGGTGTGATGCACTAGGGGTTAGTTATGTGCTACAAATAGACCAATCATGGTAGCATTCCTAATATGGGTGAAACACCATAGTTTCCACCAACTTGTGGATCCATCTATTGTGTGAAAGTGATGGCTTCATTACACACTTTTTCCAAAGTCTCTATGTCAGGTGGGGGTAGCCTTTTCAAGAAAATGGATGTCAAAGGATCCAAGGCTCGTAAGTATACTTGTATGGCAGCCCTGACAGGTATGGTGTAAGGAGCCTCTAATCTCTACTACATCTTATGGAAATGGTGAGTAAACATTGCAATTGGTCCATTATGGTCTTTCCTCACCGAGATGAATTGATGATGGAGATTAGCAGGATCTACGGATAGCTTGAATTGATTGAGGAATTTAGTTTCAAATTCATCCCATCCTAGAATGGATCCCTGTGACAAGTTCAAGTACCAATTGTCTACAAATTCTCCCAATGTGTAAGGGAAGAGATGACACACGAAATCTTGATGTACAATATCTTTGCGACTGCATAATTCTTTGAAGGCACATATTTGTTCTTCTGCTATCCTTGATTCACCATAAATTAAGTGTGGACAAAATTTTTCAATATTTTTGGGTAGCTCATGGAGCTATCCTTGTAGAGCCAATGGGGAACTTTGTGCATTTGTGAAAAAATCCATTGGCGGTGGTAGTGGAACAACAACAAGCAGGGAAACAATATGTGGAAATGGAGGAAGATTATATAGATCTCGTTGATGAGAAGGGTCTTCCATTTGTTTCACTTTACTACTATGAGGTTTGTGAACATCTCTGAGTTTTAGGAATTCCCCTTTTTATGGTGATGATCTGAGGACTCATTCAAACCTTTCAGGAGAGAATGATCCAACATTCTAGGGTTTCCCTCTCAAGGGCCCTCTTTTGATAAACTACAATTGATTTGAATACATTGTATGACTTGAAGATCTGTGATTTAAGATCATTGAGTTGCTGATTGGATATGTAAGATGATTAAATTAGTAATATGTTGTCATTGATGTCAACTAGTTTTGACAGTACTTATCTTGTAAGTTACTATACCCAAACATCTGTAGAAAGAAGAAGAAAAGAGATGAAGAACAAAACATATCTACATGAGGAAGATGGATATGATAGATAAGGATAAGGAATACATTGGGTAACTTATGAATGAGTCTATGACCTTATGTTATTGACTTGATTATGTTGCATTCATTTATGATGAAGGATAAGAGCAAAATGCACAAGGTAGTGTTGTCGATTAAAGAACCATTTCAATATACATTGACGCAGTGTAGTGTATACCGATCATGGTATAAACTAAGCTTGTGTTCACTAACACATTTCTTTGTTAACAGAGAAGAAGAAAAGAACTAAATGAATAATTTAGCTGGTGGAAGTTGATGAGCTGTAAAGTACCTCGAAATCAGAGATGAAGAAAATGTTTGTTATGAAGATCGATGACTAACATAATTCAGAGAAGATCTAATGGATTGAAACAAAACATGTTACTGACACATCAACTGAGGAAGGTTTAAGTGGAAAAATTGACAAAGGAGATTAAGCGGAAAAATATGATGGATGGAATTAAAATGGTTTACTCATCTATTTAAGAGACTAGGATTTCATGATGAAATCATGCCAAAAGAAGGAGATTGCAGAGATATCGCGTGAACAAGCTTCATGCATGCCTGATCAGACTAGTTAAGGAGAACCGAACTGCAGAGATTACCAAGCGTTAGAAAGCTATTACCGAGTGACAGTAAGTTACTAAATATTGATTGAAATAGAATTGATATATTGATTAGAGGATTTGAATGAGCTTAACATAGATCTGATAATCTGCAATTGAAGTTGTGTTGTGAGCAGATCAACTGTTGTTACATTTTAACCATTGTAAATAGATAAATCTCTTAACAGAGTGGACTAGAAAGTCTTGTAATGTCATTCATAGAGTGTACATTTGTTATCCTGTCAACCCCATAGTGAATGTTGGTTGGACAATAACGGTTGGTCTAAAATCCTCTAACAAGGTCACACCTCACAATGTGTTTGTAACCTTTAACAAGGTTGGGTCTTCACCGACCTCACTTCATAAGAGTGAACAATTTTTGGGTTGCTAGTCCCAGGTGGTTTTTCCCTTCACAGGGTTTCCACGTGAAATCTCTTTTGTTATGTGTTGATTGTGATGATTGTTTGATGTCATAATTTACATGTTGCATATTGGATTTGATCGATAATCACTATATGTTATTAATTGGTAATCGGTAAAAGCACAGACAAAATACTATTTTAGTTTACCAAGCTGCATAATTTTTAGTAAATTTTTTTTTGGATATACATTTTGTGATTGGGACAGTGGATAACTAATTCACACCCCTCTCAGTTATTCTAACAATTGGTATCAGAGTGTTGGTTGCTTGGAATAGAGTTTTAAGGACTTCATCACAAAGATCTCAAAATGTATCAAAGGGAAGTGCCAAAGCTAAACAAGGATAACTTCATAGTATGGCAAAGCCGAATGAAGCTGCATGTATCTAGAATTGGGAATTTTGCCTTTACACTAATGGAGAATGGCTACATTGCACCGCCCACTGGTCCCTTGACCCTTGATCAACTAAGAGACATGCATGAACACAATGTTACTATAATGGAGATTTCTACTTCCTATACCGATGTTGAGTTTGAAGATATTGAAAATTGCACTACTGCAAAAGATATGTGGGATAAATTTGCTCAAGTTTATAGTGGTGATGTGAATGTCAAAAGAGCCAGAGCTGAAAGCTTAAGGGGAAGATTAGATGATATGAAGATGAAGGAAGGAGAAAATATTGTGCAGTACACAAATAGACTAAAAGAGGTAGTACATGCTATTAGAGCATCTGATGGTGTTATTGATGAAGAGACAGTGGTAAGAAAAGTTCTCAAAACCTTATTGTCATTTATGCAATCAGAATATCTACAATTCATGAAACAAGGTCTGCATCTGGTAACAACCTTACTCTTGATAATCTGATTGGTAAGCTTACAAGTTTTGAACTGAATAACATTGATAATAGTGTTGTACCATTTTTTGATTATGATTTTATGTCTTCTATGAAGATTGGTAAGTCTAGTAGAAGAAATAAGAATGATGATAGTGATAGAAATACTGACGATGAGCTTGATGAACTTGAAGCTCTTATGGCCAGAAGGTTACCTAAAGGTAAAGGAAGATATAGAGGTAAATTACCTTTAGCATGTTTTAATTGTAAAGAGGTTGGTCATATTGCTGCTAGATGTCCACATAGGAAAGATGATGATAGAAACAAAGACCAATTTGGTGAAGGAAGCTATGGAAGAAGAGGCAATAGAAGTTACCGACACTACAATAGAGACAACTGAGACAATAATGATAAAGGCAAGAAGGTGTGGTACATTGCAAAAGAAGATGTCACCGATACCGACACTAATGAAGATGTGGAGGTAGTATTTTTTGCAATGAAGGATGACTCAGAGGAAGATGAAAGGTATGTAGAGACAACACTTATCTCTAAGGTTAATAAGAATGATACATGGATTATAGATAGTGGCTGTACACATCACATGACTAGTGATGAAGATAAATTTGATCATCTTGAAGAACACAATGGAGGATCTATTAGAATAGGTAATGATGCACCTTGTATGGTTAGAGGAAAAGGATCCCTGATGATAAATGATAAAATTAGATGTGATAATGCTTATTGGGTAAAAGGTCTAAACTATAATTTGCTAAGTGTGGCACAACTGAACAATTCAGGCCACTGAGTTTCTTTTGAGAGAAAGAAAGTGAAGATATATGATGATGGAGGAAGACTTATTGGATCTGGAACACAATCAAGAGGTAATATGTTTTATCTTGATAATGACCAGTCTTCTTGTTTAATGATGAAAGATGAAGATGCATGGTTGTGGCATAAGGGGTTATGTCATGTGAATTTTGATAACATGATTAAGATCAGTAAAAAGAAAAAGGTTAGAGGTCTGCCTAACTTATCTAAGCCTAATCATGTTATGTGTCATGAATGTCAGAAAGGTAAAATGACAAAATCTAGTCTCAAAAGAAAAGATTATTCAACAAAGAAATTACTTGAGTTAGTGCATATCGACCTCTGTGGTCCTATGAGAACTCAAAGTTACTATGGAGACAAATATTTTATTCTTTTTGTTGATGATTATACTAGATTAATGCCAGTCATGTTCTTGAAGGAAAAATTAGAGGCATTTAAGATGTTCAAGTGGTATAAAGAAAAAGTTGAGAAAGAGACTGGTAAAGAATTGAAATGCTTAAGATCTGACCAAGGTGGTGAATTTATTTCTGATGAATTTACTAACTTTTGTAATGAGCATGGTATTAAAAGATAGGTCTTTGCACCGAGGACACCATAACAAAATGGAATAGCTGAAAGGAGGAATAGGTCAATAGTTGACTGTGCAAGGACATTGATGTTACAAAAGAATGTTGCTCAGACATACTGGAGAGAAGTTGTCAGCACAACTGTTTATGTTCTAAACTGAGTACAACTAAAGAAGGACACTAATAAGACACCCTGTGAGTTATGGTTTGGTCACAAACCCACTGTAAGTTATTTTAGGATTTTTGGAAGTAAATGCTTTATTCTGAAAGATGAAAGAAATGGGAAGTTTGACTCAAAAGGTGATGAAGGGATATTTCTGGGATATTCCACTAAAAGTAAAGCATACAAGTGTCTTAACAAAGTAACTAATAAAATGATTGTAAGTACTAATGTTCGGGTTGATGAGTTTGATGATAAGAATGTAGAGGAAAGAACAATAGAACTAGAAGACTATGGTAGATTCAGTTACATTAAACAACCAGAGTACCTACCGACGCAACAGACAGTGACAACCGATCCGCAGGAAAACAATACCGAGGAACAGGAAAAAGAAACCGATGAGCAGGAAGCACCCACCAAGTAAGCAAATGAACCTGCACAGGATGAACAAGAAAGAAGAAATTGAATACTGGAGAGATTTGTCAGAAGACATCATCCTGAGACATAAATCATTGGAGACCGACAAGCTGGCATGCAAACAAGAAGTAAAGCAAGACAAGGTACATGTTTAATTTGTGATTATGAACCAAAGAATGTAAAAGTTGCATTAGAAAATGATGAATGGGTTAATGTAATGAAAGAGGAAATAGAATAGATAGAGAAGAGAAAAACTTGGAGTTTAGTACCCAGACCTAAGGACAAGAATGTTATCGGTACCAAGTGGATATTCAGAAACAAGCTTAATGAGAATGGAGAGGTAACAAGGAACAAAGCTAGGTTAGTATGAAAGGGATATGCACAAGAGGAAGGAATAGATTATGGTGAGACTTTTGCACATGTTGCTAGATTAGAAGGAGTTAGAATGTTACTTGCATATGCTGCACACAAAAAGTTCAAATTTTACCAAATGGATGTTAAATCATCTTTTCTGAATGGGATACTTGAAGAAGAAGTCTACATAGAACAACCTAAAGGGTTCATTGATCCAGAAAACAAAGATATGGTATGTAGATTACATAAATCTTTATATGGTTTGAAGCAAGCACCAAGAGCCTGGTATGAAAGGCTGCATAACTATTTGCTGAGTATTGGATTTGTTAGAACAAGTGAGAACATTAATCTGTACATGAAAGGAAATTCTAATGATACTATCTTGATTGCTGAGATATTTGTGGATGACATAATATTTGGAGGACAAGATCAAATCTATAAGTCATTTGCTGATGAAATGAAAAGTGAATTTGAAATGTCTATGTTTGGAGAGATTAAGTTATTTCTAGGCTTACAAGTGATTCAACAGAATGATGGTATATTCATCACATAATCTAAATATATAAAGGAAGTATTTAAGACATTTGGCATGGAAGATGCTAAACCTGTGGGAACACCAATGGCTACTAGATGTAAACTGACTAAAGAAGATGGAACTACTGAGTTAAATCAAACACTATACTGATCCATGATTGGTAAGTTAATGTATGTAGTTCACAGTAGACCTAATATAGCACATGCTGTTGGAATAGTTGCTAGATTTTCTACAAACCCTAGAGAGTCACACATGGTTTCTACAAAGAGAATCTTAAGATACCTAAAGAAAATTGAAAATTATGGATTGTGGTATCCTAAGAAAGGCAAGTTTGAACTGAAGGTATACACCGATGCTGATTGGGCTGGAAATGTGGATGATAGAAAGAGTACCACCAGAGGAGCATTCTTCTTTGGTGAAAGACTTGTTACATGGATAAGTAAGAAATAGGTTTGCATTTCTCAGTCTACAGTTGAAGCAGAGTATGTTACTGCTACTACTAACTGTTCAAATATTGCATATATCAAGCAAGTGTTAGAAGGTATGAATGAGGTAATCACTGAGTCGGTGATTATATATTGTGATAACACTAGTGCCATTAATATTTCAAAGAATCTAGTGATGAACTCTAAAACTAAACATATATCAATTAAGTATCACTACTTAAGAGGATAAGTACAGGAGAAGCAAGTGAAGCTAGAATCTGTTACATCAAAAGAACAACTTGCTGACATATTTACAAAGCCTCTATTGAAGGATACATATGAATACTTGAGGACTAGAGTTGGGGTCCATCCCCTATCTACCGGTCACTAAGGTGATTTGGAGGTTGCATCAGCCTAATCTTATCAGAAGATCATACATGTTGATGCAGCAGAGCTCACACTTGGACTTCTATCTAAGGTTGTGAAAGGTTGGAGTACTGGAACATATTTTCATAACAGTATACTGAGATACATAGAATGCACTAGACAACAAAGAGTTACATGGCTACTACAAAGATGTATGTTTGTATTGCTCTTTGGCATTATTGTCAAAGGGAGAGAGATAAATATGAAGAATATGAGAATAATATGAAGCCAAAGATAGATAGAGAGATACAGAAAGGGGAGAGTATTGAAGATCAATTACTAAGAACAGAAGAAAACCTGCTAGCTGAAAAGATCATATCTGTAGAACTTAGTTTGCACTTGCAAATGCTTTTATGTAACATAGTGATTAAACATATTAAGCTAGGGAGAGCTTGTACCGAGTTACAACATTTGTTGATAGAGTTGTAGAATACATGTTTGGTATGTGTATGGCATATTTCATATTGCTTGTGTTTCCATCAATGCCAAAGGGAGAGATTGATGAACTACAACTAATTTGAATACATTGTATGACTTGAAGATCTTTGATTTAAGATCACTGAGTTGTTGATTAGATATGTAAGATGATTAAATCAGTAATATGTTGTCATTGATGTCAACTAGTTTTGAGAGTACTTATCTTGTAAGTTACTATACCCAAACATCTATAGAAAGAAGAAGAACTTAATATATCTACATGCGGAAGATGGATATGATAGATAAGGATAAGGAATACATTGGGTAACTTATGAATGAGTCTATGACCTTATGTTATTGACTTGATTATGTTGCATTCATCTATGATGAAGGATAAGAGCAAAATGCACAAGGTAGTGTTGTCAGTTAAAGAACCATTTCAGTATACACCAACGTAATGTAGTGTATACTGATCATAGTATAAACTAAGCTTTTGTTCACCAACACATTTCTTTGTTAACTGAGCAGAAGAAAAGAACTGAATGACTAGTTTAGCCAATGGAAGTTAATGAGTTGTAAAGTACCTCAAAATCAGAGATGAAGATAATGTTTGTTACAAAGATTGACGACTAACATAATTTAGAGAAGATATAATGGATTGAAACAAAATGTGTTACTGACACATCAGCCGAGGAAGGTTTAAGCGAAAAAATCGACAAAGGAGATTAAGAAAAAAAATTTGATGGATGGAATTAAAATAGTTTACTCATCTATTTAAGAGACTAAGATTTTATGATGAAATCATGTTGGAAGAAAGAGACTACAAAGATATCACGTGAACAAGCTTCATGTATGCTTGATCAGATTGGTTAAGGAGAACCGAACTATAGAGATTACTGAGCGTCAGAAAGCTATTACCGAGCGACAGAAGTTACTAAATATTGATTGAAACAAAATTGATATATTGATCAAAGGATTTGAATGAGCTTAACATATATCTGATAATATGCAATTGAAGTTGTGTTATGATTAGATCAACTATTGTTACATTTTAACCATTGTAAATAGATAAATCTCTTAACAGAGTGGACTAGAAAGTCTTGTAATGTCATTCATAGAGTGTACATTTGTTATCCTATCAACCCCATAGTGAATGTTGGTTGTACAATAATGGATGGTCTAAAATCCTCTAACAAGGTCACACATCACAGTGTGTTTGTAACCTTTAACAAGGATGGGTCTTCACAGACCTCACTTTAGAAGAGTGAACAATTTTTGGGTTATCGGTCCCAGGTGGTTTTTCCCTTCACAGGGTTTCCACGTTAAATCTCTTATATTATGTGTTGATTGTGATGATTGTTTGATGTCATACTTTACATGTTTCATATTGTATTTGATCGATAATCACTATATGTTATTAACTGGTAATTGGTAAAAGCACAAACATAATACTATTTTAGTTTACCGAGCTGCAGAAGTTTTAGTAAATTATTTTTTGGATATACATTTTGTGATTGGGACTGTGGATAACTGATTCACCCCCCTCTCAGTTATTCTAACATCTTCTAGCGCCACTTTTGTTGAGCATCATTTTTACATGAGACAATGACTAGGAATTTGCATAAACAAATTCCTCTCTTGGAAGAATGATATAAATCAATCTCAAGGTTCCTTCTGGGTTGGGTCTCAACTTCTTAGATAATTCAATTGAAGATAAACATGTTTGCTGGTTCAATCTTTGAGGAACTACAAAACAATATTAAAACACAAACAATCTTTCTTTCTTTTTGGTATTTTTTAGATCTTTAAATGAAAGTGAAGTAAATCTAATTTAATCTATTATGATTGGTTTTGTAAACAAAGGAGAAAAGTAACAAGAATAGGGTAATGCAAATTTGAAATGAAATTGCAAGAATTAAACTAATGGACACAAACCAATGTTACGTTGATTTGTGAATTAAAGTACAAAGAAGATAGAGAAAATCCACAAAATAATGATCTAAATGAATCACAATCACGGTTTGGCATATGCAATCATCAACGAAAATAAATGCAGATGTAAGATATGTCAAAATTCATCAGATCATGAAGCCACTATGAATGTGTGCATACATGAGACAAATTTATGTTGAAGCACCAGATAATAATCTCCTCAATAATTTGTCACAACAAAGCAATGCAGCAATGATAAACACTAGACTAATGTAATCGTAGATCAAAATCACCATACAATCAATTGGCTCTTTGAAATAAACAAACAAGAAAACACACATTCCTCTTGGAAGAATGATATAAATCAATCTCAAGGTTCCTCCTAGGTTGGGTCTCAACTTCTTAGATAATTCAATTAAAGATAAACGTGTTTGCTAGTTCAATCTTTGAGGGACTACACAAAAATATTAGAACACAAACAATCTTTCTTTCTTTTTGGTATTTTTTAGATCTTTAAATGAAAGTGAAGTAAATCTAATTTAATCTATTACGACTGATTTTGTAAACAAAGGAGCAAAGTAACAAGAATAGGGTAACGAGAATTTGAAATGATATTGCAAGAATTAAACTAATGGACATAAACCAATGTTACGTTGATTTGTGAATTAAAGTACCAAGAAGATAGAGAAAACCCAAAAAACAATGATTTGAATGAATCACAATCACGGTTTGGCATATGCAATCATCAACGAAAATAAATGTAGATGTAAGATATGTCAAAATTCATCAGATCGCGAAGCCACTGTGAATGTGTGCACACATGAGACAAATTTATCTTGAAGCACCAGAGAACAATCTCCTTAATAATTTGTCACAACAAAGCAATGTAGCAATGATAAACACTAGACTAATGTAATCATAGATCAAAATCACCATACAATCAATTGGCTCTTTGAAATAAACGAATGAGCAAACACACATTCATAAATTTCACAAAGATAGCAGGAAATATCACACCATGATTGAAGCACCAATTGTAAGTATTGTATTGCAAAGTAATCAACCTTAATTACATTGTTTTCTTACAATTTATAGAGCTGTTCTCTTTAGGGAAAGCAATTTCATAGCTAGGGTTTCAACTATCCATGAAACTTGAAAATAAATCTAAACTACATTTTACCTCAAAGAAAACTATCCCTAAAACAAGTTTAAACTACCTAGCACAGAATTAAACCTTGTCCATTACAATTTGGAAACAAAAGATGCATTAAACAACTCGAAATTAATTCTGGAACTCCTCAATTTCTATGCATGCCCTTCTCTAAAAACTTGGAGTTCTCCCCTTTATTCCTTTTTGTAGCTCTTCTTCGTAGATCCAACTCGAAGATGTTCCCAAATCATGCAGAAACGACCCCATAGAAGTGATCAATCTGACTAAAAATCAATTGTAGAAGACTGGAAGTTGTTCGCGGTGATGACCCATAAATTTTGGACCCTGACCCTTGCTCTAAAAAAATGAAGTTGAAAAAATGGCTAAGTGTTTGAACAAGCTTTTTACAAAGTTTCGGAGGTCGAAAAACTAGAAAGGCCGAAAATGAGGAAAGGCCGAAAAACTTGAAGCTCAAAATTGACTAAGTCCACATAAAGTTTTCTCTCCATGCAAAAACTGGCTAAGTCCAAAATTGGACAGTTAGCAACTTGGAAGGATTTCTAGATGCGCCTTACGGAGCCTGTACATGATCTCCTATATCTCTTCAAAATCTACCATCTTGATGCCTTTTAGGAGTTCTTGTTTCTTCTCTCTGAAGGTGACCAATTCATTGGCAAATCCCCTTATTTCCTCTTCCCAAAACAACATTTTTTGCATCTCCTCCTTCTGATAAAACATTTTCTGGAGGTCATCCTTTGTCTTGAAACCATTGAAAATATCCAGGTAATGATGCACGATGTCTTTAATTGGGTGCATCATTTTCTCATCATCCTCATCATAGAGGTCTAGGTCTAATCCTCCAAAAAACTCATGCATTTTCTCAATCCAGATCATCCCTTCATCCCTTTTCTTATCAACTTTACTCAGACATTTATGGTGGACCTTTAGGGCTTTAGTAATGTCCTTGATACATTCTTCAAAATTGTCCAACTCTGACCCCTCATATATTTTTACCAAAACTTGAAAGCGTTGCTTCCTTATTATTACAAGATCGTTGAGAGCTTTCTACCACTTGAGAATTCTCTCTTCGAGGCCATATTCTTCACACATTATATCTACTAATTTAGAAATCTCCTAAATAATTCCCCTAAAGGGTCTCAAATTTCCCTAAGAGCAGTTCTAGCAAATTCTTTAAAATTGGCCTTCCAATCGGAGCAGGCATGAATGAAAGAATGTGGAACATCTGTCAATAACTTAGAAGCACCCCTTCTCTCCAAAATAGCCTTTAACGAGACCTCAGGGTTACTTGGGTCAATGTGACCCACCGTTTTAAGAATGAATTTCTTCATGGCCTCATTTTGTTCCATTGAGGCTTTTATATTTTCTTCATCCTTGTCCATGAAGCCCAAGGCATGCTTCAGCCCTAAAGTAGTGTTGGTGAACAGATTTGTCTTCCAAGAAAACACCGACAAAATGACCCTAAAAAGCTCGAACAAGAAGACTCAATCAACACCAATAGTTGGGTCACTTTTCTATTGAAAAGCGTAAGCGCCCTTTCAATTATCCAGGTACAGCTCCCCATGTAAGATCTTCAATGAATCCCCTAAACTATTATCAAGAATGCTTTTATCCTGAAATCAATAAAGGTTTAAAAACATCTAGCTGTAAACACAAAATAGCTGTGAAAGAAACCGCAAAACAAAGGAAAATGAACATAAGAAACTAACATACAAATCATTCTCTCACATCCACTAACTTAGGCTAAAGAGAAAATATGAAGAGAAAACATCTCCTTTCAATGAATGACTCAATCTGAAAACACAGTTCCAAGATCAGCCAAATGTATATTGCCAGTAGTATTGAAATCAATTACATTCAAAACATAGCTACAATGTAATCCAAAGGAAACAATAATAAACCTATAGATTAATAGATGTTTTCCTTGTTTATTCAGTACCAAAAACATGCGAGTTCATAGACTCGAAATGCATACAACAATAACTTTTAAGAAAATATGTCCCCTCTCCACGGAAAAATAGAAAACTAAAACAAACTCCTCACTGTAGCACACAGTCTCTAGAAAAAGAAGTGGAATCTGTAACCCCTGCTTCGTCGAGCCTCTTCCCATTAATAGGCATGGTGGGACTTCATTCGGTTTCCATAACCGAATCTTGGTTTTACATGATCCTCCACTATTGACTAATTCCCATGGATTATATTTTAATATTAACCTTTTACAAATGTGAAAACATTAAAAACATGACCTTGTGTTAAAAAGAGATGCCATTCTTCACATCATGGGATTATATATTAGCAGCCATCACCATAGTAAGAAAGTCTAGCTTTGATTTCGAGCATCTTTCCCTTTGTTAATATCTGCCTAGCATTAATATGAATTGTCTGCGACCACTGCTCTCTCACCAATTCAGTGGAAGAGAAGAAGTGAGAAAGCTTGGATTGGGCTTCCCATAAAATAATTGTCAAGGCAATTTGAAACAAGTGGCTATCATAGCTTGACGGCATACATGATGCTCGAAAACTAATAGAATAGCAAGGATGCCACCAACGATTGATCCAATCATCACCCCTTTATTTTTACCTTTGGGCCGGATAAGATATAGATTCCCAGAGGAACTTCAATTCACATTCTTGAGATCTTATCTAATCATTCCTACCTAGGCACCATGTCGATAATGTGCTCACAGGTCACTGGTTTTATGACTGTATTATGTGTCGTGCAGGCTCCATTTTGTATATCCATATGTCGTGCCTTCTTGCAAGCATTCTATCAAATAGTTGTCATACTTGGACACCATTTCTACATGGAGTCTTAGCCAACACATGACAATTCACCAAGCATAATACATGCGTCCTCTAAGATTGCTTTCTTAAATAAGATGGGAATGATTCATTTCATATGGTTCGACTCTTTACTATGAAATCTAACACATATTCTTGTCCTGTGTGTTTATGTCGAGCTATCCAAGTTGCATCTCCAATTGGTAAGTACCTTATCTCAACCTAGATTTTGAATTGTGATATCAATTGATCAGCAACTTTCTATCTACTGTGAGCCCCTTGACTATCACATCCAAACTATTCACAGTTAGCTTGTGTTGTTAAAAACTGCATTTCTATTTCTTTGTGCTGCTGTTGCCATCGCTATAGCACTATGACCTCTACCAGAACCTATTTTTGCATTACGCTCAAGATCCCACATAGCTGCCAAAGCTACAACCTTTGCACCTACCTTGTCCTTCGGTACTAGCCGAGATCTTCCTGGTGAATCAGGGGCCGTTTGGAAGCTATAAAAGCTATGTAACTTTGATGTTTTACATCCAAATACTGAATTCTCATGTTTCATTTGTCTATTTTTAGATGGCATCACCTCACCACCTGCACTAGTAGCTGCCATTGCTAATGCCATTGTAGTTGGAGGAGAAGAAAATGCAGCAGCCCAACTAGGAGATAAGAAAGCTAAAGCAGCCTCAAGGGGGAGTGCATCTGCTGCCAATGCACGATCATCTACAACAGGAGGATTGAACCCATCTGGATTAGTAAGCTCATGAATACCAGATAGAAGTGGCCTCTAATGTCTAAGAAGGGAAATAAAAGGAGGTAATATTGTCTCTAGGTATTGCTTGCGAAGGGGTCTCCTGTCTGCAAAAATTGTGTGCCATATCTCAGCATAAAGAATGCACCCAGAAACAAGGACTCTCTATCTTCTTGACTCTGATATTGGCATGGTCAGAACTAGATTGAGTATGCTCCAAAGTAGTGTTGATCATAGTTTTCATCTTGTCAGATGGTTACTATTTTCTAGAGTTGAATTCTGCTTTACGAGCCAATGAACACCCTTTGTTGTGTTTTCCCTTGTGCTGGAACTCATTGACTGACCCAATGTTTCTCCTGTATCCTCTTCCCTCATTGAAACAAGCACCATTCTCAGCATTGTTAAAAATGGTTGGTCACTATCCAAAAACTATTGCAATGCAATCATCTCCCCCATTCCAATTCCAGATCCTCCTACAATTGCAAGCCCACAACCAGGTCTAGAATAAATCAACAACACCTCAAGCATTGTGACACATTTTTTGATCAGGGGAAATTCAATCCATTCACCACTTTCATCTCTTTCAAAGACAAAATTCTAGGTTTCCCATCCACTTCCTCCATCACCAAAGCTTTCAGAGTTATGTGGAAGACCAACCCCATACCACATAAGGCTCCTTCATTTCCATCCTTTAGCTAAGTTTGTTGTGCAGCTCCCAGCAATGTTGTATAGATAGTGTCAGTCATCAATCTCTTTGGTGCTGCTTGAAATGCCTTTTGTAATGCAAATAGAAACAAAGTATTACTTGTCGAATATGAATGATTGATTTCATCTAACAAAGCACTTCCAGAATGAACACCAGGAAGAGGTGCAACATATGTAGTGGAGCTTGAAAACTTTACTTAACTCTTGAATCTGGACTGATCAATTACACCTCAAAAACTATATTTTGGACTATGGGTCTAAAATTGAAAAACTAAATCTGCATCTGAACTTGAAACTGGACCTTACAATCTGAAACTACATCATGAAACCATTGAACTTGTAGAACTTCGAACTGAGATGGTTTAGAATAAACCATTTAAGCTTGTTTCAACAAATTGAACTACTTCGAACTTCTTTGAACTTAGTTCAAAGAGGTTCAAGACCCTACACTAAAAGTTTTATTATTGGGGTCTATATGGGTACCAACATGTAGCCAATGTCTTACTCGCTTCCCTCTTCATCTCCCCTAGTTCCACCTCTTCAAAAATATAATCTTCAGGAGTGATTTCATCCATACTAATATCCAGTGTAGGTATGACTAGTTGTGCCTTCCATCTGCCCCTTTGATCTTGTGTCACATAAGATAGGTTCCTTGCTTGGGCAATGGATTCTCCTTGGTGGAATGCTCATCCTAGCACTGTTGTATTTGTATCCTCTTCATCCATGTAGACCCTCACCCTTATTTGTATTTCTTTAGTAAACCAGGTGGGTTTGGAGAAGGCATTAATTGGCTCATATGGTGCGACTAAGCTGGAGGTAGCAGCTTCGTGTTTTGGCTCAGGTTCCTCCTTTATTTCCTCCTTCCTTACCTCCTCTTCTCCTACTACTACTTTTTCCTCTTCTGTAGTCTTATCTTATCCTCTCGTGTTCTCTTATGACCCAACCTCATTTTCTACTTCAACCTCCTTTTCGGGTTCTTGAGTTCCCTACTAAGTCATCTCAATGTGAGAAGATGGAGGAGTAGTCACAGGTGGAGTAGGACTCTGTGTTGGTGGCATGGAATCAAGAGGAGGAGTAGGGGCTACTAGTGGAGTAGGCAAGGGCATTGGTACATGAGAAGGAGGCAGAGTAGGAATGGGGATATGATTATGTGGGGGTTGTGATGGAGGCTGACTAGTTTGAACTTGTGGTGGAAGTGAAGTGGTAGGCGATGGCAGAACTATAACTTGGGATGGAGGCACAAGAGATTTATGAGTTGTGGGGATTGGAGCTCCAATGTCCTCCTTTGAAGTAACCCCCATGGAAGAGTCCTCAGATTCAGTGGACTCTCCTTGACCTTTGTTTTCCACTTCCTTGGCTGATTCCTGAGATCCATGTTGAACTTCTTTCCCTACACTATCTAGAGGATTTGTAGCTATGAATTGTGTTGGGAGGGACGTGAATGAGAACAAAAATTATTTCTTTATGGAAGGTTCTTCTGCCAGAATTTTTTGTGTTCAACTTCTTTAAAGCCATGAAGACCCTCAAAGTCAGATATATCAAATTTGTCATCACCTAGAGCATCCATTGGGTTCTCTGGCTCTTCTTGGGCTCCTTCCTCCAGATCTATATGTACACCCTCTTCTTGTAGCTTCCTTCTTTTCAAGAACTCAACACACCATGTCCTCTGGTTGAGAGGTATTTCATCTTCATCATCTTCTTCAGCCTCTTCATCCTCTTCTAGGAAAGTCTCCATATTAGAAGGTGTTGAGGATATTTTCATCTTGTAAACATGTCCTTTGATAACCCCTGTTGGCCTAGGTCTGATTACTTTCATCCTAGGTGCCTTCTTGGGTGCACGTGGTGGTTCTGGACTGCTAGAGGATGGGACAACAGGTGGAGCTATGCTTCCTGTCATCCTTCTCTTTGGATGTTTAGACTGAGGATGTGACCCATATGTAGTTGGACGCTCATGCTAGTACACTATCTCTGGCCTTAGTGGCACAACTTCTTTAAATTGTGGCATCAACACTTTTTCCCCTTTCTTCTTCTCTTTTTAAGGTTGATCCAGTTTTTGTTTCATGGGCATGGGGTCCATTTGAATTGGATGGGTAATCCATGCTTTTGTTACTTTGATGACATGGCGGGCTTTGAAATTAATGTCATCATTTTCATCTCTATCAACCTTAGCATTGAGGATAGCCCTGGTGTAAATCTTATCTTGATTATAGATGGGATCCAAGACATCCTCTGAATCAACATCCTTCACCTTCTTAGGTACACACAGAAGTAGGGCACTTTGTGCCAGCTCTAGGCTCATCTAGCAGTAGTCATAGATTCTAACCTCATAGTCAACTGTACAGTTTATCCAACAATCCTCAATGTGGGGTTTATGCATGTAGTGTCTCCCCATTATATGGTTGTAGGTGCCAATGGGGTCAAACTTGGTCCTTATCAAGTTGAGGTTCTGTAGAGGACACTCATCCCACTTGAAAGACAAAGATTTACATATCCTCATATCTTGCAAGAAATTAGATCCTATCAAGATAGGGAAGTCCCAAAAATGTTTCTTCTTGTGCCTGATATGCTTATAGGCATCTGAAAGTTGCCTTTCCATTTCTAGTAAAATGATCTGGTCTGAAGGGTACCTTGACAATTTCTTAAGAGTGAGATTTCTCCCTGCCACCGTGATGTATGTGAAGGTCTTGAATTGAATATAGAATGCCCCTAGGGCCTTCACTTTTGCTACAACCTCCTCCGACAACCTTTTAGCATAATCTCCCTCTATTGAGCAAATGATTGCAAATACAAGGGCATCATTCACGATGCGGTACTTCGAACTATCTTCTATGAGATGCTCTTTCTTAACTAGTTGGGGATATACTATGAATGGCCAAGAATTTGGTTGACCCATGGCCCCGACCTTCACCAAACCTGGATATACTGCCCTTGCAGCCATCAGATATACCACATATGAGGTCATGTAGAAATGTGGGTCATTCTTGACTATAATTAGCTGTTGGTCGAGGTTTTCATTGAGGATTGAAGCCCAATCAAACCTAGCCTACATCCCCTTTATCCTTTCGATGAGAAGCATCATCCATGGCTCTAGTTGAATTGATTTTTGTAGCCTGTACACCTAGCTGATCATGGTGATTTCTTCCTGGATGTCTTCTTTCATGTACCCTCTCCTCGTATCTATCTTATCAAGCTTGCTCTTTGGAAGAGGTTGTATTAGGTACTCTTTAAATTCACAATCTCATGTGATAGATGGATGTCCTTGTTATAGAAGTTCATTCCTTTGTCTATTGTGAATCCATAGAATTTGTCTATCCATTTTGGCAAGTGGAAGACATCTTCGATGTTATCTAGTCTGAGGTCTAGTACTACCTCTCCCATGTTATTCTTCACTAGCCTTTCATTTGGTACATAGTGATTTTCCAGAGTGACAATCAAGTCTGATGAAAGGATCGACACAGGGTGTTCCACTACACTCACTAGTGAATAGTAGACTAATGAAGTGTAGTCCTTGGATCTCCCCATCGGCTAGGCACACTTCACCCTGTAGTCATTCCAACTGACATTCCCAATGTCAGTGTCAGTGATTTTAGCATGTAAGTTTCCTACTTTGGAGGGTGTGTGGTACCCCTTGAATTGATACTTCATTGCAGGAGAATTCACCTTTTCTGACATTCTACAAAAAAGAGTTAAAAAGAGATGAATCAGTAATAGATACCATATATAAAGAAAAGTAATGACGAGGAAGAAAAGAATGAAAAAGCTAAAAATCCAAAAACACAAGCTTGAAAGGCTTCAAAATGAAGTTTCAACATTCCAGACTTTCAGACCCCGAAAGAATATGATACCTTCGAAACGCCGAAACAACAAAAGAGGTCATGATGTAGTTAAAGTTCTGGCCTTTCAGAGGGTGAAGAACCATCTAGTTTTCAAAGTCCGAAATGCCAAAATGGTGAGGTCCAAAGAGAATTGTTTGTGGTTATCCATTGGATTTTGGAACTTTGGAGTGCGAAATATTTTGGGTGTCAAAACTCTAAAAGTGCGAATGTAGACTAAGGAAAAACTAAGGGAAGGTCTAATTTTTTGGCACTTCAGAGTGTGAAAGTGCAAAAAAATTAGGGCCAACAAGCTTAAAGAAGGAAAACAAGGTTGCGAGCTCAATAATGAGCTCGAAGTGATGCAAAAAAGTACCTAAAACCCTAACCCTAGCGCAAACCCTATAAAACTACTAAAAATGATGCTAGAAAATGAATAACTAGAAGAGGATGAGACCCTACCTAAAAAAAGGAAGCTGAAGATAGAAAAGAAGCCGAAGAAATGAGTGAACTGAAGAGGGGAAGCTAACTGGTCACAAGGCGTGTACAAAAGAGCTCCGAAAATGAGAGGCAAAAAAAATGTACAAGTGATGAAATAAGCCCCGACCACACCTAATATAGGCCTTTGGAGGCTGATGTCAGCCATCCTCCGGTCGTCGGCCTTTCAGAGGTTTTGGACCTCTGAAAGGCCAATTTTTGGTTAGGGAAATCGAACTTTCAGTGTTTCGGACCTCCAAAAGTCTGATAATTGCAAGAGTGTGAAAGAAGGTTTTAAAACAGGCATGCATAAGGCACTTCGGGCTTTCAGACCTTTCGCACCTGAGGAACACCGAAAGTGCAAAAGGTTGAAACTTGACTAAAAACTTAAAAAGATAATCGCCAACAAGGGAAAAACTGACAGGCATAACTTAAAAACAAGCCAAAAGAAGGGGGGCCCCTTGGCCAAGTGGGCTAAAAAGGGGAGCGTGGTTGTGGGACCACAACAAATAGCCCCCCAAAAAAGAAAGGGAATGACCTAGGCACTTCTCAGTCACCCCACTATCAAAAGTTCCTATCTTGCAATGAGCTGGACACAAGGTCTCAGCGATAGTAATTCTCCCATCATCATATCAAGATCAAAAAATATTTGCTTTCACACCCAGTGTGTGCATGTATGTGTTCATATTCTCCAAATTCCTCACCAAAGGTTCCTTGGATTCTCAACCGGTCATAATCAAATCCTCGCCCAGAGATCCAAATTGGCCAAAAGTCATTTTAACCTTGCTCTACTACCAGCCAAACGTCTATAGCCCCGGTAGAGATTACTAAAGTCACCCTTCCCCTCCTCCAGATGAGCTTGTTTCAAAGTTTTAAACTTCTTTGGAGGACTCTTTAGACTCAACACTCATTGCATGGAAAGTGATTTGCCTGATTTATTGTGTTCTGGATATTCCATTTCTTTATTTACTCTAGCTTAAGTGCTTTAATGAACTAAGGAAGTGTTTAGGTTGTGCCACCTCTTCATTTACATTTTTTATTTTTTTTGAAAACTGGGCAACGATTAGACTGTGCTACCCAAGCATTTAAACTTTTCTTTTTCTCGTTGACCTTGTCTTTATGCATTCCTCCTTTTTCTTTTGGTACTTTTCTTTTAGTCTGTACTTCAGGTGGGAAAGGGTTTTGACTTTTGACTTCCTCTGTGACCATGAGTGTTACTTGATTTTAACTGAAATCCTTTCCAAAAAACCTCCAACTAGGAATATTTTTAGATTGTGTGTTGGTGTCAAGGGTGGTTAGCTCCAAAAATCCACTCGATGACTTTGAAAGGAAAACACCCCACTGTCAATCTTTATATCTGGCTCCTTGAAAGACAAAATCTAATCAAAAGTGTTCAACAAAGAAAGACCTTCATCCTTTTGCCCAAACTACCTAGTGCAAAGTACTTATTTAAAAGAAAACTACCCCCTGACAAACACGAATTGACTGACCCAAAGAAAAGAAACACAAGAGAAAACACTAAACTAGGAGAATGTACAAGGAAAGATCAGAGTCTGTCAAGACCCGAAGTAATGTTTGAGATACTGGCCATTAATAGGCAATGGGACTAGTTCCCCGTCGAGAGAACTAATTCTGAAAGTGTTCTCTCATAAGATCTTTACTATTTGGAAATGGCCTATCCACAATCGTTGAAATTTAGTGTGGCTACCCAATTTTTCTTTCACTTTATCCCACATCAAAACCAAATCAGAAATCCTAAAAGCCTTTATTGTTTCTCTCTTGTCAAACCAATGCTTGACGATAGCTTGATGTTTAACTACATGTTCTAAGGACATGGTTCTCTTTTCTTTTAGGTCTACAAGGTTCATGAGGTGAACCTGTACTTTATCCTCACCTTCGACGTATTGATCCGTAAATCTCAAGATTGGTATTTTTAGGTTCATAGGAAAAGCGGGTTGCAACCCATAGACCAATTGGTAAGGGAAAGTCCCCAAAGCATTTTTAATCCTCACTCGGTCAGTCCACAAGGTATATTTCAATTGTATGTACCAATCTTGGGGATTATCATCCAAGAGGCGTTTGATTATAGTTGTCAAGTTTTTGTTCATTGATTCAAAAACCCCATTCCCTTGTGGATAATAGTTAGATTAGAATTTGAGGATTACATGATTTTCAAATGCCCATTGGATGAGAGACGCGGATGAGAAAGAAGGTGCATTGTCACATACCAGAAAGAAAGGCATGCCAAACCGTGTGATAATATACTCGTCAAGGAATTTGGTTACTACTTTCATGGTGCAATTTCTCAAAACTTGGGCTTCTGTCGACTGTGTGCAGTAGTCCATTGCTGTCAAGATGTATCTATGTCCTATTGAGGAAGGAGGGTTAATCATTCCTACAAATTCTATCCACCATTGGGTGAATGGACGTACCTCATAGACTAGTTGCAGGGGCATTACAAGAAGCCTCTTGTGGATAGCACTAGTTTGGCAAATATGGCATGAACGTATGTGCTCGTGTGTATCTTTGAACAAGGTAGGCCAATAATAATTGGATCTCAATATCTGATGTGTAGTAGCCTCAGCTGACCCATGGCCAGTGCCATACTTGTCATGAAATTCTATGAGAACTTGTTTAGCTTCTATCCTGTCCAAACACTGAAGGTAAAGGTCATTATAATTGTGTTTGTAGAGTTTTCAATTTTTGAGAATGTAAGAACCACTTTTATTCTTTAAGGCTCTCCTTTGGGAGCCATTCAACCTCTCGGGGCATTAGTTTTGGAGGAAGTAATAAACTATGTCCTAGTACCAAACATCAGTTACAATACCTTCTTTTGTATACACTTGGCATACCAAGCTCTGCTCTATTTCAGCTATCATTTTGGTGAGGCCTTGGCCTCTTACTAGCTTGAACAGTTGGATCTTGATATCAAATTCTTGCAGTATGGCCATCCATTTTCCCCTTTGTTCTACCAACTCATTTTGCATTAATAAGGACTTGACAGTAGGATCGAGAATAATAGAAACAACCTTGCTCTTGAGGATGCAATGCCTGAACTTCTTGATGGCTTTAACCAATGCAAAAGACTACTTATCAAGATTGGGGTACTTGAGTTCAACATTTTTTAAAGGGCAGCTCATGAAGGCTATTAGAGGATTTATCACTAATAGTTCTCCCTTGACCAACATTCACTATGGGGTCAACAAGAAAATAATCAACATTCATTGAATGTCATATTGAAATACAAAAAAGACTGTTAAGTCCACTCAGTTAAGAGATTTTGTTGTAATAATGGTTAAATTGATATAGTAATGATCTGATTCAAATATAACTAAGATTTGTAGATTTTCAGATCTATGCTAAGCTCAAAATACCTCCTCTAATCAATATTCAATTCAATCCTTCATATCCTCCAACTTATTCAACTTGATGAATAATTATTTGATGCTCGATGATGTCTGTAGTTCAACTCGGTTCTATCTTCAACTAGTTTGATCAACGGTGCATGAAAAATAGTTCTTTCACGCGAATTCTCCTACAGTGTTAATAAACCCAAACTTAATAATGAATCTCATGTCTCTTTAAATAGACAACATAAGCCATTTTATTTTCATCCATTGGATTTTTCCTCTTAATCTTCATCATTCATTTTTCTTCTTTAACCTTCCTTGACAGTTGTGTCTATAACACGTTTCATCCTTCTTCATCTGATCAATCTTGAATTTTGTCAACCGTTAGATCATCATAACAAACTTTATCTTCTACCTCAGAATCATAAGCAATTGTCCATCTCATCAATTTAGTCAGTTGTTCTAAGCTTTATTTCTTTCTTTCACTCAGTCAATAGAAGAGTGTGTCGGTGAATACCTGCTCAGTTAATACTATACTCTATATACACTACACTAGCTTGGTGTATACAAAAATCTATAATTACCAACCACATAAACTTGTTCAGTTCTGATCTTCAATACATAACAAAATCATGTAATACAATCAAGTCAACAACATGATGCCATAAACTCATCAATAAGTTACCCAATGTATACCATAGCCATATCTTTCATGTCCATCTCATCTTCATGTAGATATCTCATTCCTTTACCATTTTCTTCTTCAGATGTTTGTAACTATCATGATAAGTACAGTCAAAACTAGTTGACATCAATGACAATACATTGACTAATTTAATTGCCTTACATATCACTTTAGTAGCTCGATGACCTCTAATCACTTTCTTTCACTTGTTCATTCATTCCATCAAGATATTCAATCAGTAGTAGGTTATCACTAGTTCAATATGCAATATCAATTCATACGCATAGGACATTAGGTGGAGTTGAAAAATGCAACGGGTTTTCTTTTTTGATAGAGGTCTTTAATTAGGTATTTTAAGTTATAGACCATCTCAAACATTGTAACTTTGAATCTTATAGGTGAGGGTAACATCATTAGCATGCAATAAAATCAAGACTTTTAATTTGCTAGCTTGTTGAGGACATTCTCTCGCCCATAGCTGCCAGAGTTCTAACGTTCACAATGGTCTATAAATTAAAAAAACTCATGTACCTATTAAAAAAATGTAAATGTGGTGCATTTTTTTAGCTCCACCTATTGTCCATGCATATTCTATGTAGATGCACGTGCATTCTCGATTCAGAGTGGTAGAATCTTATTTTGGATGCGAGGGAGAGAAGCCAAAGACATAAAGAACATGCACCAAAAGATGGGAAAATAATGTCACTTTGTAGGTCTGGAACCTTTTTTAATAAGAAGTGTTTTGCCTTTATTCATTTCATATGGCTTCA
>BSBK01008763.1:492500-545000 GCA_027943335.1 Chamaecyparis obtusa
TGTGACCACAATTAAGTGCAGGATAACCGAGCGCTAGGAAAGGATAATCGAGCGCCAGGAAATAACCGAGCAACTCGATTAACGAAGGAAACCGAGCAACTACCAAGCCAACTCGGTCAAAGAAGGAATCAAGCAACACATAAAGCTCAAAGTTTTTTTTGGTGACACAAGATTGCCAAGGACCCAAGACGCTCCTGCATCAGACACCTGGGGTTATTTGAAATGATTCTCTGAATCATGCAATAGGTACAACCTGAGCTGAGTCCAACTCAGATTGTGAAATCTACGAACTGTCTTCAATTGGTCTATTCTTCCACTTTACTAGATATTCCATATACTGTTTTCATCTTGTGCTTTTGCCAACTCTTTGTTCCAAAATCTTCTCAACTTCTTATGTCTATCTTTTAGGATAATCATTCGGTATTGTCATTTCTTCATCTGATTCATGGTACTTGTTACCCTATTTTTCATCATGCAAAATAATAGACAAATAGTAAGGGCGCATTTAAGTTCTTTCATTCAACAATGATTTTTAGGTTATGTGAATCATCATTTTTTTATTGCATTCAAATCATATTTTTCATTGTACTCTAAGTATTGATCATATTTTAAAATTTTGCCAAATTCATAATTGATCATTACATTGTGCATTCATACTAAATGTAATTTACAAATGTTCATTCATACTTCATATTTCATATTAATAAATAGAGTACAGTGTGAAAAATAGAAAGAAGAGATAGGGGTATGAGTGAGTCTTTTGCATTGCCTTGAAGTTGTTTGCATATCTGGAGCTGGTTGTCGTGTATGGTCCTAGTCCTTTGGGTCTTCGTCTGAGTATGCTTATGTCTGGTTTTAAGTCCTTAGGGGTTGTCCTGCATCATGGTTAAGAGTTTGTTAGATCCAATTAGATCTAAGCAATGCGGAGAAAGTAAACATCATATAAACAATCAATTCTTTCATGGCTACATATATTTCTGATATTTAATGCAATAGCAAAATGAGCATGCACATAAAGTAAAAAGCAGTATTAAAAGACAGCTATGCAACTTTATGTTAGTGAAAACACCAGTGGTCTGATGGATGCCCAAAATTGACCACTGGGTCATGTTCACTAACATAAAGTGTTATTTTTTATGTTTTAAGCTTAATAGAGAAATGCATTGTTCAAAACAAGACTGGTATTCTTCATAGTCAAGAATCAAAAGAGATGTAGTATACTTTTCATGATGGTGCTCATAGAATTAGTGTGTTGTACAAATATTGTCTGTATGCTAAAAATATGTTTAATGATCAAGTACAAGAAGCAATATAATCTATTTGTGGGTGTCACGAGCCCGTGCTCGAACCCCATAAATAGATTATATTGTTGAAAGTGAAAATGTGTGCTACAAGTTTTGTCATATTTGATTATGACTCACAACAGAATATCAAATGCTTTGCAGCTTTTTATTTTGGTGCTCATTGTCAAAGTGTTAGTGAATACTACAGGTAGGAATTCATCAAATAACAGAAAATGGTAGTGGTCGTGTTAATAAAAGCCATTGAATCAGTTAAAATAAAGTAACTGATACTGACAATGATTGTGCAATGGAGAAGTTTTTCAGAAGTAAGCATGGGGATTCAAAAGGGAAACAAAACTTTGTTCATGAGCTTCGTATGAAGATGGGTTTTTATTATCAGATCATTTGCTAGAAGTTCAAAGTGGGTTTTGGCTTAAACTCTTGCCAGATCATGATATTAATTGTTGCAGCTCAAGAAATCAAAGATGATAATCAAAGCAAGTGTTTAGATTCAGAATTCATGTTCCATTTGCTAATCAAAAGACTGAGCTTGTAGCAGGATTGAAGAGTAAGTCAAAACAAGGCCAAGCTCAATAAAATAGTTTTAAAAATGAGCTCACCAACATGCAGGCCATTACAAATTTCAACTAGTGGATGCCTGAGTTTTTTTTTTAAGAGTGTGAATTCATCAATTCTTAAGTAACAGTGACAACAAGTATAACAGAGTTTCAAATAAGGAAGTCATAGAATAGACATGATAGCTCTAATTTAATGAAAGATGGATTTCAAAATTCAAATTCAGCAAAGAAAATATCAAGCTCAAAGCTGTGAGTTTATTGCCAGTCAAGAGCATTGAAAATCACAAGCCGTGACTTACGAAAATACAAGAATGCTAAGCTCGAGTCACAATTTACAGCTGAGAGTTGTATGTTTCAAAAAAAAAATTGCTTATTCACATTCAAGACCAAATCTAGAGGCTGATTTGGAGGTCAAGTGCAACAGATTGTGAATATGCAAACACAGTCAAGTTCACAAGCAGAAGGTAGAAACCCAAATTCACGCAAGAGAAAGGGAGCAAGTTCAACAATATGCTCGAGCTTTTACAAAATAAAGAAAAGATACTTATCTCTATAGAAAATCTCAAGTCCGAACAGTCAAGAATCTGAGTTCCCTGTTGGAGATCATGAAGTCATGTTCCAACTGAGTTCCACAGCCCGTGTAATTGCCAGTCAATGAGCCTCAATGAACAGTTGGACCCAAAGCTCGAGTTTGAGCTTGCTTTAAGGAAAGGCTGAGTGCAAGCAAAGTTCGTGAGAGTCCATGTTAAAATCTATGAGCTTGTTGTAATCTCAATTACGTAAGGCCAAGAGTCTGAATTCAAATGCCAATCACAGTAAAAGACACCCAAAGGAGCCTGTGATGTCGAGTTTCAAATTTCCAATCATAAACAAGTGACAATCACTGCCCGTCATCTTCAGTCGAGCTCAAATTTACTAATAAAAGCTAAACACTTTTCCAAATAAGAAAACTTCAGTCAAAGCCAAGTTCAAGAACAAACAAAGGCTTCAATAGACACTACTAGAACTCAAAGGAGAAAAAGATACAGAGATAAATCTGAGACAACTGTCGTGATTAGGGTTTAAACTGCAGAGTTTTTTTTTTCAAATCAATGCAAAGATCAAAGATTCAAAGACCGAGAATGTGCTAGAACTAATAAAATTTCAAGTCCGGTGATAGCAAAGGAAATAAATGACAATTAATGTGACAGAGTACTCAAAGCCAAGCCTCGAAAAATACAGCAGTGCCACCTTGCTCCTCTAATTTTGCATCATGTTACAAGTGGGTCGAATAGTCATGTCGACTTTCCCCACTTTGCATTTTTATTCACTTAGAAATTTATTTCTAAGCTAGGAGTTTGGTTTAGCAAAGTCTTGGATTTTAGTTATTATTTTAATAATGGGATTTTTATTCAATTTTAAAATAATTTAAAATATTGGTAATATTGTAAAAGGATTTTAAATCCTTATTTTAAGCCAATATTTTGGGGCACTCATTTTGGAATTCATAGGCTAAATTTTTGGCCTAATTTTTTAGGAGCTACTTTATAGAAATTTTAAGCTTTTCTAGGGCTAATTTTTAGGGACTTGGATTTTTGGATTGAAGTTGAGGGCAGGCTATAAAATTGATTTTTTATGATCAATTAGAGGGTTGCAGTTTTTGGAGAGAGGGCATATAGAGAACTAATTGTTCCGAGATGCTTTGTAAGCTATTTTTGTAATCACTTTTGTCAAATTTTGGAGGGAATGAACCAGAGATTTTTTATTCATATTTGTGGAGTTGTTTTGATATAGGATGTTGTCTTCATCTTTTCTAACAAGTGCATTATTTATTGTCCAAAGGAAGTGAGTAGATTTCTGTTCCTTCTCAAGATAATCAATTGCTTAGAAGCCTTGTATGAGAAATGTATGTCTGTTAATTACTCGATCTATTCATGGTCTAACCCTGGTAGTAAGTTTTGTTAACCTATATGTTGACCAGATATTCAAAGTGTCAAGATCTTCATTTATGAGTTAGGATTGATGTTTTATCTTTTCTGCAAAGTTTGAAACAATTCTTGGTGTATCACCCTAATCTATTTTCAGTTAGAAGTATTCTTTTCCCTTTTCCCAAAAAGTTACAGGTCAGGAAATGATATTCCATATTTAATAGGAACCGGCCTAGAATCCAGAGATTCCTCCTTATTCAGAGTCTACCCACAGCTCGAGGAGGTTTCCAATGTTAGGATAGAATTGTTGTGTAGCCCTAATGCTTGAGTTAGGGTGACAATTCTAAACTTGAACAGTAATCATACAAATCAACAATGTTGAATATAGGTGATATATCCATGTCATTAGGTAACTCAATCTCATAAGTATTTCCACTGTCAAATTTCCTCAATATTTTTCAAGGACCAAATTTCTTCATTTTCAACTTCCCATATGTTTCGATAGCAAATCTGCCTTTCTTCAAGTGAACCATTACTTCATCCCCAATTGCAAAAGTCTTAAGTCTTCTTGATCTATCAGCTCTATCTTTGTACTTCTGATTACTTTTCTCCAACTTATGTTTCACTTCTTCATGCAATGTCTTAATGAACTTGACACTTCTCTTTTCTTCACCAGCAATATCTTTCAAATCTGATATACCTCTTGGTTGTATGCCATTTACAATCTCAAAAGGTGTTTTTCTAGTACTCCTATTCACTGAATTATTATATGCAAACTCTGCTTGTGCCAACACAGAATCCCAATTACTCGGTGTATCTCCAACTAAACATCTCAAAAGATTACCCAAGCTTCTATTCACAACCTCTGTTTGTCCATTATTTTGTAGGTGAATATATAACTATACCTCAACTCGGTGCCCAAATTTCTCCAAAGAGTCTTCCAAAAGTATCCAACAAATTTACTGTCTCGGTGAGAGATGATACTCCTCGGTAATCCATGCAATCTGATAATTTCCTTAAAGAAAAGATTTGCTATATGCATTGTATCTGATGTCTTTCTAGATGGTATAAAATGTTCCATCTTAGAAAATCTATCCACAACAACAAATATGGAATCATTTCCTCTTACTGTCTTTGGTAAGCCAAAAATAAAATCCATACTGATATCAACCCAAGGTTTCTCAGGAACAAAAATTGGTATATACAATCTAGTATTATGACTTACTCCCTTTACAACTTGACAAATTCCACAATAGAAAACTAAAAGAAACAACTCAGTAAGCAAGGATAACCGAGCGCTAGGAAATAACTGACCAACTCGGTTAACAAAGGAAATCGAGAAACTATTGAGCCAACTCGGTCAAAGAAGGAAC
Source organism: Chamaecyparis obtusa (assembly GCA_027943335.1). Classification (NCBI taxonomy): domain Eukaryota; kingdom Viridiplantae; phylum Streptophyta; class Pinopsida; order Cupressales; family Cupressaceae; genus Chamaecyparis; species Chamaecyparis obtusa. Next base: position 497,642 of record BSBK01008763.1, read on the forward strand.
CGAGCAACACAAAAAACTCAAACTTGTTTTTGGTGACATAGAATTGCCAAGGACCTGAGATGCTCCTGCATTAGCTATGGATATTCCCGAGGAAGAAATTGAAGAAGAATTTAGCAATGAGGATGTTTAAGTCATACAAGGACCTATTGATGTTACCAAAATGAGTCCTAGTAAATTAATGAGAATATATGAGATACTTAAGTTGAAATCCTAAAGGGACAAACTTGGGGTTGAAAAAGAAACAAGAACAAATACTTTTGTCATCTAGAGCATTCTTGCATATCTTGTACCTAAATTTGGCTATGATCCTAATGCTATACTGATTGAGAAGATGGATACTTTGATTAGTGCTATCTTTGAGGAAGTTACTAGTTTGGAGGAAGTTGTTGAGAATAGAGAAACGGTGAATTATGAAAAGAAGAAGACTAGTAATTTGATGGAGCCTATTGTATCAAATAAAGGAAAACTCATTGTTCATGTGAACCAAGTGAAGGTAACTTTGGAAGAGGTTGGTAAATTACTTGCTAAAGTTTTTGATTTTTCATTTTTTACTAAAGATTTAGAGATGAAAAGGAATGAAGCTCAATAGGAGCATAAGTCATTGATAGATAATTTTGATTCTATTACATAATCAACAATTACCTATGGATCACAAGTGAAAATAGTTAATCACAAGTTGAAGACTCTACAAGAAAAACAAGATAAAAGGATAACTACATTGTTGGAGTTGCAGGCATATTTGATACATATAGTAGATGTTATGAAACAAAAGGTTAGAGAATTTGAGGTAACTCTTGGGTTACTTATATGATCACACTTGAAGCTATGGAGGATTTAGCTTTCACTCTATGTGAGAAGATTCGTGCTATGGATCACTTGATGAAATCATGGGAGGGTTCTTTGGAGTCGGCCAAAACTAATCTCAAAGATGTTTTTGAAATACTGTGATAGGTAAGATGATTTTAGTTTTGAAGTTCATTTTTGTACCTTTGTCATTGATTTCAAAGGGGGAGCAGGTGAATAGATAGCAGTTAAAATAATGTAAGGAGGAGTAGTTGGTACAATGTAAATATGTCAGGAAGTGATTGGTTAAGTAATGAATAGTGATCTAAGTCTTATTATTATGAAGTCTTTCCATCAATGCCAAAGGGGGAGATAGTTGGCATTATGCCAAATTTTTTGGTTGAGATGAAATGTTAATGTTTATGAGTTTTTCATTGATGGAAACTCTATCATTTCTATCAGATTTGATGAATAGGTTGCAAATACCGATCGACTGTATGGATAGGTAAAGGCAAAATAATATAAGTTTTTTGATAAGTGAATAAGAAGGTAGTAATAGAGAATGTTTTGCATGGAGGTAGAGATACATGACACTTTGGGAGGTGCAATCATTCAAGGTGGATTACCACGGTTAGATAACTACAATTCTATAACCGCAATCGATAGCCCATGTTTTGGGTGAGTTAATATTTTGGTGATATGATAAGTGTGAATCGGTTGTGTTACTAAGTAGTTCCTAATGATAAGATGATTGAGGTGATTAATTTTTGGGCCATCATGTTAATATATTTTGGGTAATACATTGTTGGGCTGACATGTTAGGTATGATTGGCGTGGTTTTCCATAAGTTAGGTCAATATTATGGACCAACTTGTAAAATGTTTTTCAAGTCTTAACTGACTTATAAAAAAAAATATAAAGGCAAGCTAAATCACACGACTTAGGGTTACAATCATGATTTTGGTTGTTGCAATCAGAGACATAGCAATACAATGCACCAGAGTTTAGATATTACAGTGGATCTGACAGGCTACCAGTGTCATTTCCAGATCAACTATTTGAGTTCATTGCTCAAGGATAAATTGGTAGGTTAGCAAGTTAAATCCTTTAACAAGGTGTAATTTAAAATGTATTTTTGTATAAATCCTTTAGTAGGGTAACTTCTTAACTAGAGTTCTAAATCCTCTTGCGAGGTAGACCCTAACAAGTCTTTTAGTACTTCTAACAAGATACTTGTCACTCCTAATAGGGTGAACCCTTAATAGGGTATTGTAAGCTCCTAATAGGGAAACTCTTATTAATGTAGTGAAGAGATTCATGGGTGTCATCCCCACCATGGTTTTTCCCTCTTACTAGGGTTTCCACAATAAAAATAGTGGTATTATGTTTTATACGCCATAGATGCTTTAATTGTGTTATTTTTATGTTATAGTTACATTTTCTTGTTTTATCACTTGTAATTTGTTAATAAGCATAATTAGTTTATTGGTTGAATTGGTTCATTACTTGTATGCACTGATTCACCCTCCTCTCAGTGCCTCCTATATCTAACAAATTTTAACTTTCATGTTGGATGCAATCTCACGATATTCCAAGGCCTTTCCCTGGGAGCAACTCCATGTGGACAAAAGACCCTTGAGTAAGTTTTATCTACTTTAGCTCGCATCTTCAATTATGACATGTTTGAAAAAGTGGGGGTGGAATGTAGTGTTTTAAATTACACCCCGTGTAATTATTCATTACATTATGCCTTTACCTTAGCCAATAAAGGAAATTACATGTACCCTTATATATTCCTCCATCTTCTTTATCACCTTTCATGTTTGAATTCTTGACCATGTGAATTATTTGGCTTAGGATGTGTGAACACCATGAAGATGTACACACGATGTGTGCTTGTCTTGCAAATCTGCAAACATGTATGTGGTTAGTAGAACATTACCATTTCCATCCTTGGAGAGTAATTCATCTTCCAACTACCCATCAACATTCAGAACCACTCAAATTTCTTAAAACTCCATTTTTAGACCTAATTTTTCCTTCTTGTTAAACATGTTTTCATACTCTCTTGACACTTCTTCAACTCCTTCTTGCATTTCGGTATCTCTTCTTGTCTCTTGGACAAATTTCCATATAATTTTGGTACTCTCACATTGCAACTCCACCACCTACATCATCATCTCACCCTAATCCCATTGAACTCTAACTTTATGGCTTCAAAGGAAAGTTCACTCATCTCACCTCATCTCAGCTTGTTTGAGCATATCGCAGTATCTTAATCATATCCTTTTTATTCACGTTATTTTTATTCATCATCTATTTTCTATTGGTTATATATCACTAGATTTATCTATCTATCTATCTTGTTGGTTCTAAAAACAACATATTGCAAAACACTAATAATGTGCCTTCTGTGTGTGTGAAAATTGTACCTGATCTGTAGACACAACACTCAGTAAAACATTAGAGGTTAGCTATAATCGAAATCGTGCAAAATTGAAAGCTATCTAACCAAGTGATTTACTGCCTTCTAATAGGTGCGAGATTAATGTTCTCAGATTATTATCGAGATCAGTGACCTAGACGACACCTAAATGAAGGATTTGAATGCAATTGATCTAGATATGAGATTGAATGCAATTATTCTATTTTTTTTGGATTTTTCTATGCAATAAGAATGATAAAAACTTGATATGAATCTATGCTATTGAAAACTGATATGCTATGCTAATCTAGAAATGATATGCACTATGAATCTAAATGAATGCAAAAAAAATAAGATTGATCTCACAAAGATGTTGATTCGCAAGAGCTTTGATTCTTCAATTCCAATTCTCCAGCGTGATTGTGCAAAAATATGAGATGATTTGTGAAGAGCTGAAGCCTTAATTTATAGAAATCCAGGGCTTTGGAGGTGCATGGGAAAAGCCATAAATCACTCAAATTAACTCATCTTGATTTTTGAGTTATCTGATCATGAAAGATAGTTAATTCTCAAAATCATGCAAAAACATGCAAAAATAGCTTTTTAACCCAAATTAGAGTTTAGATCAGCTTTTTAAACTCCAAAAAGATGTTGAGTTCCAAAAAGTCAATAACTTGCATTGATTTTCTGATTTGGAGTTTAACTGTTTCTTTTGAGTATGCATAATAATTAAGAATTAAATAAATAAATAAAGTGATTTATCCTCAACTCAACTGATTTTTGAAATAAAATAATTAATTTATGGGTTAATTAAATATTTTACCAAATTTTTATTAAAAATTATATTATTAAATAATGACAACATGCTTTAATTAATTAAATAAGAATTTAATCAATTAAAGATAGGAATTTTGATCTATTGTCAAAATTAAATAATACAATTAATAATAGATAGAATTAAATTTAATTAAACAATTAAGTGGCAAATATTAAATCTAATTAATTAAATATGAAAATATTCAATTAATCAAACTTAGGATAAATGTGATTTATTGCCAAATAATCATTAAATTAAAGATAATTAAGATGATTAGGAATATTACTAGGAATATTCCCCGATGCAGAATTTAAGATAATCAATTATGATTTGATGATGTTTAGATGTGCCTTAGATTAGGACTTTGATGTCGATTTCGTTCGAATTGTCGATGTAGGAGATTAATGAACTTATAGCCCATTTTTGGGGTATTACACCTTCTTCTATGATTAGATTGAAAAAATGTTTTAGCCAACAAAAAATAACCTTTCTAAGGAAATATTCTCCTACTCTTTAGGCTCTGCAAGACCTGGGTGAGTATACCTTCTAACTTGAGTATATTTATGATTATATTTTGGTTCTTAACTTTAGATTCACTGGGTATGCAACATATACTTAAAATAAATCTTTGAAACTTTATCTCTTCTACCTTTTATTTCTCTACACTCCTACTTCTAAAACTTTAAATGAAATGTAACTTTAAGAAAGTGTCTTTAATGATTAAGATTAGTGTGTTCTCCTAGGGCTACAAAGTCATTAATATTCAAATTCCTACTTATAACTCTAATTACTTGGCATAAATATTGTATATACCTTGTATAAACATGCAAAAAAGTAATACTATTGAGTTCTTCTTAATAATCCATTCACTTTATTTTAATTTTCTATGAACTAATAGAGTTGATTTCAATTCTGCCTTACATAAGCCAACTAATCAAATCACATAGAGCAGAAAAGGATGCTTTGATAAATTAGAAATATCCTTGATATACTAACTTATACAATTTAGAAAAGGATGAATTGGAGACAACCACAAAGTACTTTCATTAATCACCACATACAAGTAATTGAAAGAAGAAACATCAAATCTTCTATTATCTTTAAACCATTGAGAAAAAGTACAAAATTTGCATTGAGCCTTCCAATGTATCTATTTTCTATATTATATATATATATATATGTTCTTATATATCTTACTTCTTATCTTTTTTTGGTCTTGGTTTCTCCTTTATATATCAGAACAAGAGAAGTGACAAGCTTTAGACTGTTTCACATCATGCCTTTTCATAAAATCATTAAAACATAAAATTAACTTAAAAGTTGGTTGTTTATGATAAAACATAGCGCACTAAGAAACAAAGCACACTCCTAATCATGATTTTTAAAGGGAAGTTTATAGCCCATAAGGTCTGATATGTCTTTCACTCTTCTTGGGTTTGCTTCTTGGCCATTGTTGTTCTCTTTGGAGAATCCAAGTACTCTTCCTCCCACCAAACAACTTCAAGGTCTCATGGCCTATGCAATTTTGGATGGTCATCTTATTGACTAAATGATCTTTCCATTTTTTTATCAGTCGTTGTCCTTAATTCTGCAATAAAATTTGCAAATCCAACATCCAATGCTATTGTTCTATCGTGAAACATATTAAAAATCTAAACATTTTGAACCTTTTCTTCTTTCATGTGTGCCATGATTTTCAACACCACTTGATAATAATCAAGCTTCCAATCATCAAATCCTCTTATTTGACCATCCTTATCAATTATTTTTGGGACTTTCCAATGCTTGAAAGTATGAAAAGAATAAATTTTACCCTTGACCCTTTGTTCTTCACCAGACACAATCAACATATCACTTTTATATACCATTTGTCTACCCTCTGTAGGAGTAATATTTATTTCATCAAATTTCATTTCCTTGAAAGTCTAATATATAATATCCTCATGCTTTGACTCATCAACACCCATCAGATTATTTTATTCCTTTCCTCAAATTCTTTCATCTTCATATTTAACCAAAAATACTTGAACTCTTGAGTGTTAATGAAGTTATCATCCTCTATTAATCTTAAAGACACAACTTCCCTTTCATCGGTGTGGTCTATAGGCTTAGTTTCCTTATGGAGCTGGACATCATAGCTATGGATGTCCTCTAGATAGACTGTTGGAATGGAGAGATAGGGTACTGACAGGGGAGGGGTGAATCGGTGCCCTAAAAAACTTTAACTCCCAAAACTTAATCAACAAACAATAGTAACCTTCATATATAACTTGAATCCATTGCATGCATCATTCATTCAATTAACTTGCAAAAGTAAATAGCATGAAATCAACAATAAATCAGTCACATAACACAAGTATTTTGGTAATGCAGAAACCCTTGTTAGAAGTTAAAAACTGTGGTGGGGATGACACCCAAAAATCTTTACTACTGCAGATAATAAAGTATGCTGGTTAAGGCTAGAAGTTGTGATCACTTCTGGTGATCTTACCCTATTAGGAGTAACAATTTAGATCAGCTAGATCTACCCAGTTATAGGATTTCAACAACACTACTTGAGCGTGCACTCGATTAAGAGATTTACATAAAAGACTGTTAGGTCTACTTTGTTAAGAGATTTTACCAAACTCTGTTATAATGATTAGAAAATAATAGGATGTATCTACAAATGACAACTCAACCTTGTTTGATACAAAACAATGTAGTATAGATTAGATATCACCTCTGTATGTGTAGATCTTGTCTTTGATCTGCTTTATAGCCGTGCCTAATTTTGCTTAATCTGAATGTCTCCAAATTCTGATATTCTCTTTCTGATAACTAATATCTTGAAGTTGGCTTAATGCTTCAAGAACTTCTTCACTTGTTCATAACTTCCTTGTCAATCTTATGTCAAAATGACATGAAATACAAATATATAGCATATTGCTTTTGCCGATTAACAAAATTAGGGTACAAAGTCTTAGGGAAAACCTTAAGATCTACGGTGTAGAAAATTGACCTAGGTCTAGCAATTACATAGAGATCATCATCAAAATTAATGATTATATCTACAATAAATGATCCTCGATCTTGGTAAAAAAATTTATGATTATGTTGTAACCATCTGGATAGATAAATGTGCCATTCCTGAATACTATGCCATTTTCTGCATTGCTCGGTAAACACTGTAAATACTGCTCGGTAGTTTCATTGGTGCTCAGTGTCCAGTCTGCTCGGTGTTTACTGGTGCTTGGTATTGGTGTATATTGATGCTTGGTAAGACTGCCCTATTTCTCGATGAAGTTTAACCGACTAGCTTGAGTATCTTGAAGTACTTTGCTTTTACCGACTAGATTGTATAGGTAACCGTCTAGTTGTCTTTGATACTAATGACAATCTTTAATGCTCAAATAGAGATAACATAGACTGGCTAAGAAATTTGGGGTTTATCTACTATATCATCTTTCAATTCCTTCAATGCACTCACCACCTCACCAGTATCCCTTTCTCCCTCTAAGTCACCATAAGATACTAAAGACACCAAATCTTCCTTTTCTTGAATTTTCTATGGGGGAGGACTATGTGTAGTCTCTAAGTTTGACACATCATGGATAATAACCACATGGGGTTTCATAGGTGGAGGTTGAACTTCTTCTGGTACATTCTCTATTTATTTTCTATAAACCTTTTCAAAACTATTTAAATACAAATCCATTCTCTTTGCTTCATTTTCTTCTTCCTCAAAATACTTTGGGAGCCCTTTCTTCTTCCTATCCTCCTCCATCTTCATCAAGATGTTCTATTTCTTTCCTCTTTGTACAATCTCCTAAGTTGTTAGGAAATTCTTGGCCATATCTTCTTGGACAAAAAATTGATGTGAAATATTTTTTATAACATGATGAATATGATCCTCTTAATCACATATCGTTTCTTTTCCATACTCCAAATGATAATTATCCTTCAAATACTCTTGCAATTTTTCTAGGGTATCAAAACCAATGGAGAAGTTTGAATATTTCATGACATGGGGTAAGAATGTCCCATTCCTTCTCTTATCTATGAGATCCTTTTCCAACCACACCATCTATCATATAAATTCTAAAAAATGCCAATTTCTCTGGTACAAAGATAGGTAGTAAATGAGTGTTTTGAGAAATCCATATACCCTAGTAATGGTATGTTTTCCAAGGTAAAATGAATCAGAAAAATTATGAGTATGCCCCTTCTCTGGGTTGTAAGAAAGTGACCTCAATAATTTTCTCATTGTTAATGGAATCCTCTCAAATGGATAGCCTATAGTTTTGAAAATTTCATTGACAAAAGAGTCTCTGAAAATCTTGTAATTGCAATCCTTGCAATTCTTATCCCACACATAACACCATCATTGCACAAGGAGTATGTTTCCATTATTACCTTTCTTCCCTAGTTTCATGACCCGGTGGAAACTTTTTCTATTTTGGAATAAAATAAAATAACATAGTAATGAATAATGACATAAATTTTATTCCTTCTTTTGTTGCCATGCCACTAACTGATTGTGAATTAATCTCTCCAATTCAGAGGCAAAGTCAAATTCTAAGTTCACCTCAGACTTCTAAATTCTCATTTCCATGAACATCTAATATTTGACACAAGGAAAAGTATATCCTCTAGAAAAATACAAGAAAATCCGCAACTAAAAAGGGCTCCTTATTTGTGATGGGCATAACCCCGTTCTTTTATCTTCTTTTTCTATATATTTCCACTTCATCTTTTTTAAAGGTTTTCTTCAGCCTTTCCTATTCAATACCAAACTATTCTTTATTTTTGTTAGGGCTTGTTTGTTTAACATAAAACAATCAACAATGGTTGACCTAGTGACCACCAACAAGGGTTTTCCATTGGTGATCTTTACAATTCTGATTTCATGTTTATAATGATTTTCCAACACTTAAATCAACTCAACATCAATAAATACATTGGTTACTACAAGATTTAATAAGTCCAATGTCCAAGGGTTTGAGACAAGGACCTTTCTATATTTGCTCTTGTAAAAATACCAAAATAAATCCCTCCTACAAATAGGAATTGTAGCATCCCTACATCCTTCTAATTTTTAGTGAATACAATTTTTGCCCCCAAATCCTTAGACCTAGGTAATGCATCTAACAAAGACTTTTGCATGGGCCTTCTATCAGGGTTTGACATTCTAGACTTGGTTTTTGTGCTTTCAACTACTTCCTTTTTCTTAGGCATTTTATAAATTACTAAAATTAAGCTTAGAGTACAATGGAGTACTTACTTGGGACCTTCTCTTACATAATTTAGCCTATCTTTTTCGTAGAGATCACCTTCGTCACTTCTCCAACATTGAATAAAATATTTAGACAAAATCTCACTTTTTAATGTCAACTCCTAAGCATCTTGTCTCATTTAATTCATGCATGTCAATTCATAACTCTGCCAGCTCCTAAAAAAATGGGCTCAAATGGATGTTGTCACCCTACTTTACTACTTTCACCAATTCATAGTGATATATTTTGAGTTAACTTTCATAATAGTTGTACCATTGTAAAATGTTAGCACCCACTATTGGATGCCTTTAGGACCTTTTTGGGACCCATTTTAGTGATTTCCTAGATTTGGACGTGTTCATGCTTGAATTCTTGCTCCCACCTTCCCCTTCTCTATTTTCTCAACACTTCCTGCATCCTGAAGACCATTGTCAAATGTGACTCTTTGGGACTAGGCTAAAGTCAGCCTACTCCTGGACTAGGTTGAGTCAAGCCGACCTAGTCCTTGGAGATTTTTTTTCAATGGGCTCCAGGCCCAATGCAGGGTTTCTTCATTTCCTTCTCTTGGTTGTTGTCAACCTATCAATTTGGATCCTAAATTTACCATAAAAGGACATTAAATCTTCATATTTTGACATCCATGGTTATCTAATCATCCACATGTTCAAGCAATCAAGTCTATGTGCAAGCAATTATTGGTGATTTCAATTGCTCTTTTAGATTGAAGATTTGAAGACAAGGCTCCAACTCCATATCTCCAAGTTTTCTTCCATTCAAGGTCCATTCAAAGGAAATCTTATCTTATTGATGCAAGTTTATCTCTTCCATGGTGGCCAAGTAGAGGAATTCACAAGCAAGCAAGAAGATCTACATCTATTTCCTTCTTCCTCCTCTCCTCCATTGAAGTGATCAAGCATACACACATCCAAGATCTAAGGATTTGGAAAGTGTAGATCAATTGCATTTGTGAAGACATCCTTGATTCTACAACAAATATTTCAAGCATACATCTTCGTGGGTTTATTAGATCTGTATCCATCCATGAGGATTTGACAAGCAAAGTGAATACTTATATTTGTCTTATTTTACATGCTTTACTTATTTCCTTTCAAAGTTAATTCCTATCTAGAGGCTTAACCAAGGCAAGCCCCTTTCCACAATAATTTCCGCATTTTTCATATGTGTAGGAACATGTGTATAATTCTAGATCTAGATTTTTGGGATTTGAGAACTAGGGCTTGATCCTCTACATATTTCATTAGGTTTTATCCATCTAGGACTAGGATGACTTTGTGGGACTGAGATGACTTTTGTGACATGCTCTTGAGGATCTGAAAATTGCATGATCAGAAGTTATAGTTTTGATAGTCCCAGATCTTGGATAATTTTTTATTCCGATAGGTTTTCATTAGTCAAATGTAGATCTAAAGTTCATTTGCCCTTTTCTAGCAATTAAGGTGAGTACATCATTCTCCTTTTCCTTTAGCACTTGCTTTGATATATTAGATATGGTATCATACATTATTGGTTATCATCTTCTTTATCATTGCATAAGTTTTTGTCATACTTTACTTTGCATATACATACATGTTTCTGTCCGTATATGGAATACCATATACACGTCCCCCATCAAATCTCCCCTTTTTCTAAATCATGCATTAGAACCCCTTCATCCATTTTGGGTTGTGCTAATAAGATTTGGTCTAAGGGTTGGGTTTGGTATTCCAATGTATATAGAAGTGGAGGTCTACCATTGATCACTATTTTCCATATCATAATAGAAAATTGAGATTAGTGCCATCCCAACAATCACTTCCTTCATGTCATAGACTTTATGCAAACTGGTGATGTATAACCATGCACTATTTATTGAATCATAGAATGTCCTCTTTAGGAATTCCTTCATCCCAATAATTTGGAAACATGTGTCACCATTCCCAAAATGTATGACATTCTTTGCACAATGGGTTTTGTGAAACAATGATCATTTTTAGTCTTTATTGCTAAATCACAACTCCTTTATTCTTATTATATTTGGCATCCTACAAAATGGTGATCAACTTAATCTTTTTTCTATTTCACCACAAGCCTTTTTCCATTAGTAACATTCTTTTGTGAAAGGGCAACAAATCACTATTTCACATATCTTTAGTTTCAAATAGAATACATGTTTTGTGAAATAGCAATGTCTTTGCTATTTCTAGTTTTTGTGAATCCAATGAAATTGTACTTTTGCAAAACTACAAAAGAGTGGAGATCAAAGGTATTATTAAAGATTTGGATTATTGTGATTCATGGGTATTTCATATGAGTTTACTTTGGGATTTCAAGGCTAAAAACATATTTCATATTTATAATTAGGACATATAGGCTAGAAAATACATTAAATTAAAAGAGGTTTATGAACAATAGTGGGAAAGTTATTTGAAAATTAGTGGAAATTTATGGAAGCCTCAACATGTCTCTTTGGTTATTGTGGAGGTGAAAACACAAAAATAGGGACTTGATTGAGGCAAGTCTCTAAATAGCCCCAACATTTTTCTCTTCTTGTTTATGTGCAGGTTTTAGAATAGTCAAGTTAATTTAGATTCTTTAATTCACATTTCACTTCCATTAAGTCTTTAAGTTCCTTCAAATCAATTAAGTCTTCTTGATCACCCTCGCTTACTAGAGTGCTAGTAGAAGTGAGCTAATTTGTCCCTTGACATTCCATCAATCTAAAGGTTTGTGAATTCCTTTCTCCATACAAACATGTTATTGTTTCCACCTTCATTATAACTATGCTGATGAAAAAGAGAGCTTACCATTGGTAGGGTAGAGGCTAAATCTAAATTAAAATGCTTGAATTGAAATGATATTACCTTGGGAATTGATGATGGTGGTGATGCATTTCTCTTTAAACAAGTCTTACAAGTGTTTATGCAATAATATGACAAATCATAACAAAATCCATCATGAAAATATACTTGAAGATGAGTTGTATCTTGATGCTCCTTGCGATCAATTTTTCTCTTGAACACAGAAATCAAGATTTGGAATGAAATTGCTAGATATGTTCTTTGGTGAAAATGAATTAACAATGATGCCTTATATAGGATTCTCAAGCTATTTTCACATTTAGGCCAACTTCCTATAGTCATATACAAAAATCAAGACAAGACTCGAAAAGGGGAAGACCAACACTAACAATGACTCAAATTTTGGGGAATTGGTCATTCACTTGTATAGACTATGGCCCCTAAATATTTCTATGGCATCAAAAAAGGTCTTTGTACAAGTTTGAACATTGTCTTACCAAAATAAAGCCTCTAAAATAAGATTCATGATTATTGGGGCTTGTGATGCTAAATCATGTTGAGTATTTGACAACAATAGGATGTGATAGGTTTAAAAATAAGGTCTAAATGACCCAAAGGAGGTGTACTAAAGCAAGGGATCCACAAGGAGTATGGAATTGTGAGTGGATACAATTTGTGACATTACAACATGTTCCCTCTTTTTTCCGTAGAAATGCATTAGGTTTAGGCTTGGGAATATCAAGCGTAACTTTCCAATTGCTCCAACATATTTAGAGGTTTCACCCTCTTTTGATGATTTCACCCTTCATGCTAACAACCTTTTCTTCTTTGAGTTTTGATAAAAGGAAAAGGGTTGGTTCAAAAAACTATCAACATTCTATCTAAATATACGTTATACTTTGAATATATATATATATATATATATATATATATAAAATTAATAATTATTTTTTTGATCGATGATAAGGTTATGATTTTATTAGAGATAAGTTGGGTTTTTTCTTGTCCTGAACCAAGGGTAGATACAAAAGGAGAACCACCTCTTCCAGGGAAACAATACAACCAATCAAAGACCCATGAACAAGTCCAAACATTAAGTATTAAAAAATGCTCCATTTTTTTTTATTGCGAGCATAAAATCATATCAAATCCATCCCCATTCTTAGTCTTCTTGTCTCTTTTCCCTTTCACTACTTATCACCCTCTTCCATCCTACCAAACTCCTTATATGACTCCAAGGGCTCATCTACAGAAGAAACTTCTTCCTTGTCTTGATTACCAAGACTACCACTAGTTGTGGCACATTCCTTCCCCATATCCTCCTTCCTACTAGCCATTGAATTAGAACCCATGCTAAATTCCTTAGTTTGTGCAATGTACTCTACCACAATCACTTCCTTATTTTTTCCCCCACCTTCGACTTGGACTTCCACAAGAATTAGTCACATCAGTAACCTTTGAGATCTCACTACCCTTGTCCTGTTGACACATCTCTACTCCACACCCCTTTCTTGCCTCAATATTACCTACATTACTTGAATTTTTTACCTTACTATCAACCACATTGGTAGTTTTAGCACCCCTTTCTGAGACCATCCACAATCTTCTCCACAGAGTAGAATTTAAGGGATGTACCCTTCCACCAAGTTATCTGTTTAAACACTCTTTTATTTGGACAATTGTTTTCCACATGCCTCATTTGGAAATACCGAACCTGCATCTGAAAGGGATGCCTTCATACTCCATTGGTTGACTCCACTCACCACTACCTAGTTTGAGGGATACTTCCATTGGGAGAGCCTTATTAACATCAACCTCAACCAAAATGAAAGCAAAAGTAGAGTGATAAATTTTTTGAGAACCCACATCCACACTCATAAATTTACCTAGGGAGTTCCTCATAGCTTCAAGACAAGAATCAAACTAGAATTGTAGCAAAATATTTGGAAGACTTACTCATAGAGGAATCAGATTGAAAGATTCGGTGGTTGGATTGAAGTCCAGATATCACAGTATCAATAATAACGTGTATTTTTTTCTCCCAAATCCATATCGACTCACAAATTTTTTTCTTCCTATCCATCACATTATCGAAAGTTAAAACAATGAAGCCTCATGCACTTGGGTAGATCTAAACATTACCCTCCAAAATAGGGCCCCATATTTATGAGATCCAACTGTGAAGCTCTTTGAGAGAAGGCCAAAACCCATTAAGTCTTCCAATCATACCCGTTTGCAAGAAATATTTTGCTTTTTTTGCTACTTCCTCCTCAACTTCTACATCTAGGAAAATTGAGACTTTCTCAGCAAGCAACTCAAAAAAAATTGTATTTATTGCATTCCCTTTTCTCACCTTCTTAACTGCTTCCATGTATGTCCCTTGATTTGAGCCTTCATTCTTCTTATCTTCTTTGTTTGACTAACACACAAACCTACCACTTCCCTTGGTCCCCTGTCTAGATTCAAAGGAGGCCTTCATCATGCCATTGGGGGGTGCAAGAACACCCAATTGAGCCATCAAGGCCATGGGATATGCCCCCATCTCAAATCCTTTGAAGTCAACTCACTTTATTTTACTTTGTAAACTCTCTTCTTAGCTTCTTGTCTCAACACAAACATCCACATACTCCTATGATCCTCCACCATGTGGGTAGTGGGCACCATAATTAATAGCATAAAATGGGCCAACACCCCACCCTACAGACAATGGGGGTTTAGATAGGTTAGAGTCACCATGAACAATATTCCCACTACGAAAAGCACCAACACCCCTAATCCTAGCGCAACCCTGAAACCATGCTTCGCCTCCATGAAGTTTGCAATGCTCCTCCTCCCTCTGTCATGATTCTACAAACACAACCCTTCGCCCATCTATCTTGTGGCCATTGCCGAAACTACATGACACATCGCCATTGAATCTCTAGCCGCACTAAGCACTACCCACCGAAAATGGGGCAAAAGAAACCCTATGTGTCGATACAACCCAAAGCGTCTTCATTGTCAACCCCCAAAATTAATAAAAATAAAATCATAATTAATTATTTGCTCACAATTTTTTAATAAAAAAGTGTCACTTATTTAAATATTCAAATTTTATTTTATTTACTCATTCTCAAGTTGGCTAGAGAGTCACCTTATTTTTAATTTTTTTTAATAAAAAAAGTAGTGTTTCCTTGAAATTTCTAATTTTTACCAAACTTATATTTATTTTTTAAGAAAAAAATAGTAGATAAAAAATTAGATTCAATTTTCTACAAATTCTATTCATACATACTTTTCAAATTGGGAGGATACTCTTCAAATCTTCATGTGAAGTTTCGTAAGTCAAATTTTCAACGTTTTCATTGTCACTTCAAAGTATTGTTTGATCCATTATGATCTTGGAGTCAACCCTCCCAATAAAATAGTTATTAAGGTAAAATTCTAAATTCATTTGTAAGTACTATTGAACGAGAAGATGGGGATAACCACATCTAAAGATAATTTTAAATGCATACTTCATGAAATAGAAACAAATTTTCATTGTCATTTAGTTTGAGGAACCATCCTTATTTATCATCAAACCTTCAACATCAATAATAGTTGTGAAATTAATAATATTTAAAACTATTAAAAAGACAAAAATAAGAATGCTCATAAACATGGTAAACTAGAAACACCCATAACTAATACAATTAAATAAAGAGGTTTCCTAACCAAAGAAACAACAAAATATAAAAAAGAATCTCTATATATAATTTTCATTAAATGATATTTTATTTAGTCCATTGTTTTCATTTAAAGAGGTTTCCTAACCAAAGAGATAATATGACAGCAAAATATAGAAAAGAATATGTATATAATTTTCATTAAATGATATTTTATTGAATCCATTGTTTTCATTTATAAGAAAAAGGATGGTTCTTTTTATTTCATTGACTCGACTTGTCAAATGATAAGCTAGTCGGGCTTCTTGGAGAGTGGAATACTCCAGACATTGAGCGTGTTTGTGGGGTTTTTATTTTCGCTTTTGACTGTTTCAGTCTCCCCAAACGACGGAATTTGTACATAATTTAACAATGAGCTAGGGAGAGATTCATAAATTTTTGTGTGGATGAAGGTCTAAAACAGTGGCGGCTCTTCAATGGGCTCCTCAATGACCACCATTTTCATCTGCATCTGCTTTCTTTGCTGGTGCTGCTGTTCAAGAGCACAATATTTAACAGTAAACATAGGCGTTATATTTGAGCTGGATCAGTTCGGTATGGTCGCCAAGCCGGCCTTTGAATTAGCGGCAGAAGATGCGAACAAAAACTTCGAGAGGCAAAATTCGAGTGTGCGGCTGGCTCTTCATTTCCGGGATTCCCAGGGAGATCCGGTGCGGGCCGCTTCAGCCGGTACGAAAATTATTTGCTCAAATGTTCAAAGAATTTAGCTTGAAATCAATTTTATGTTGGATCGTTCAGAGAAAGGGCAAATCTTGTAAGAAAGTAGGAGTGAAATTAGTTTAGTAATGGATTTTTCAGAGAAAGGGCAAATATTCTATGAAAGTAGTGGTAAATTTGTTTTAAAGTTTAATTATTCAGACAAAAGGCAGATCTTCAATGAAAATAACAGTTAAATTAGTTTTGCTGTGGATTTTCCAGAGAAAGGGCAAATACTCATCGAAAGTAGCAGTAAAAGTGTTTTAATGATGATTTTTTCAGAGAAAGGCCAAATCTTCGAAGAAAGTAGCGGTGCAATTATTTTAGTTGTTGATTTTCTGGAGAAAGGGTGTATATTAAACAAAAAAGTAGCAGTTAAATTATTTTAGTTGTTGAATTTGCAGAGAAAGGGTAAATACTCAAAGAAAGTAGCGGTAAAATTATTTAGTCCTGGATTTTCCAAAAGGGCAAATATTCAAAGAAAGTAGTTAGTTTAATGTTGTATTATTCAGTTAAAGGGCGAATTTCCTATGAAAGTACCAGTGAAATTGTTGTAGTAGAGATTTTTTCAGAGAAGGGCGAATATTCAAAGAAGTGGCAGTGAACTTAGGTTAATGTTGGATTATTCAGAGGAAAAATATTCAGAGAAAGTAGCAGTGAAATTAATATAGTAGTGGATTTGTGCAGGGGCGGAGCTGTTGCAGAGCGGAGCGGTAGCGATAATCGGGCCGCTGACATCTCAGGAGGCGGGATTTGTAGCGCAGATGTGCGTTGCGGCGCATGTGCCGATGCTGTCCTTCTCTGCAACAGATCCGCTGTTGTCTAACCAGCGCTTCCCTTACTTTATCCGGCTGCCTCACAGCGATGCAGTGCAAATGAAGGCCATCGCCGCTGTGGTGGAGCGCTACAAGTGGAGGCAAGTTGTGGCAATATACGCCGACAATGACTTCGGCTCTGGCGTGCTCTCGCCTCTGAGCGAAGCCCTCGTCAAGGTATTTAACTTTATAAGTGTGTTGAGGTTATTATCCATAAATCATATGCTTTTACCATTATAGATGGGTAAACCTCAAATGCATTCCTACAGGTGGGATCCGAAATTAGCTACCGATGCTCCATTCCTGTCAACGCCTCCACGGATTACATTAGAGCAGAACTTTACAAACTCATGACAATGCAGACCCGGGTTTTTGTTGTCCATATGACCTTCGACCTAGGGCAGAAGATTTTCTCTATGGCTTCAGATATTGGAATGATGGGTGAGGGCTACGTGTGGATTATTACAGACGGTTCCAGTTCCGTTCTGGATACCCTGAAGCCCTCTGACCTCGACTCCATGAAGGGCGCCTTGGCGACTCGGGCTAAAATAAAAAACTCCGCTGATGATTTTCCCAAGCGCTGGGAAGAAAAATTCAAAAGTGAATTTACCGTCGAGGACAGACTTGCGAAGATAAATATATTCGCGTATTATGCCTACGATTCTGTGTCCATAATTGCTAGGGCTCTGCAGCAGTTAAATGTTACCCGCTTCGAATTCTCGCCTGTGCCGCCAAGCCCACGGACGGAGCTCACGGGCAATAGAATTTTGCAGCAGGGAGAGCGTTTAAAGCAGCTGCTTTTGCAGATGGATTACGATGGCTTGAGCGGGCGGCTGAGGGCGACTACGCCAGGAGAGCTTGCGAATTCCCCGTATGAAATTCTCAATGTGGAAGGATCAGAAGCTGGCGGGTACCGTACAGTTGGGTTGTGGATCAACGGGTCTGGGAGCGAGAATTTATCAGTCGTGGAAAACGTTACTTGGCCCGGCGAGTCAAAAAATGTGCCCCGCGGGTGGGCAGCGCCCGTTGACACCACGGAGGAGCTAAAAATCGCTGTTCCTGTAAGACGCGGTTTTGATCAGTTTGTGGTGACAACCCTTGAGAAGGATCCTAAGATCAATGGGGGTTTCGTCATCGACGTTTTCGAGAAGGTCGTCAAAGGGCTGCCTTATGCACTGTCTTACAAATTTGTTCCCGTGGGAGATGACACTCATACCCCCAACTACGATGAACTTATTCAGAGAGTCAACAAGAAGGTATCCATCTGCTTTTCGTTTGTTTGCTTTGTTTTGTTAACCTTATGTCTATGGTTTCCGTAGGCTTGAAATTCCTGACATGATGATGTGTTCATACCAGGATTTTGATGCATTGGTAGGCGATGTTACAATTCTGGCAAACCGAAGTAATTTGGTGGATTTCACGCAGCCGTATTCGGAATCCGGGTTAGTGATGGTGGTGCCTGTCCGGAAAGTCGATACTAGCAACGCTTGGGCGTTTTTGCGGCCTTTCACTCCGGGCATGTGGATTGCAACGGGCTCGTTCTTTCTCTTTACTGGAATCGTGGTGTGGGTGCTTGAACATAAGCGGAACACCACCTTCAGGGGAATCCCCAGGCGCCAAATTGTTACCATGCTCTGGTAATTTCAAAGAAAGTAAACAGTCGACAGTTTTTTTTACTTGTGATCAGTTTGTTCAATTAACAGTCACATGTTATCTTGGTAATCGCACTACACTCGATTCAATTTGCTTAAATAGCAAACACTTGCAGGTTGTTTCTTATTTTGAACTATTTTTTAATGATTAATTACATTTGTCTGATAATTTTATTATATTTCATTCAATTGACTTTTTCATTATATACAATCACAATTTGTTGAAAATAAACAGTCAATACATTGGTTTTTTATGTTTTTTTAAACATCCCGTGTACAGAATCACAGCTTGTTGAGTAATACTAATTTTACGGTTAGCAAACCTAATTCAGTTGCTTGGAAGTAACTGTATTTTGTTTGCAACGTCCTCCTCGTATGAAGAACAGTAATCCCATGCATCTGATAATTCAAATTCAGTTATTTGAAAGTAAACAGTTGTGTATGATTTTGATCACATATGTTTTTCTATCGATTTTCTGGATCACATTCAATAGAATCAATCAAAAAAAGAGGTAAGAGGAAGAAGTGATATGAGAACGAGAAAGAAGGTTGAATAAACAGTTATATTATTTTTCAATCAATTTTTAGATTACTTTGAATGATTCATTATCGGAAAGTAAAGAGATATATTGAATTGTAGAATTAGCCTTAAAAAAGAAGGTTAACTAAACAAACATAGGTAAGAAGAAGTGAAACAAGAGTAAAAAGAAGGTTAACTAAACAAACATTTCCTACAATGAAGAGTCACATTTTATTTGATAATTTATTATACTTGTTCGATTGCATGAAAGTAAACATGTAATACATGTTTTTATTTAAAACCACTGTCTGAATGAACAGTAACAGTTCATTTGATAACTTTGCTAAGCAAATAAAGTATCAATTTGTCTGGTAATTTGATCACACTGAATTCAATTGCTTCATGTTATTTTTATTTGAGACTATCTTCTTGTATGAATAGTCACAACTGATCAGATAATTCCACCCCCACTTCATTCGATTGTTTAAAAGTACTTGTTTTCCATATTGAACATTCTTGTCAAATAATTTAATAAACAATCACAACTTTATCAGCCGTCTGAGCTCTTTCAACTCAATAGAAAAGAAAACACTAATCCTGCTCTTGTATTGTGTAGGTTTTCGTTCTCTACATTGTTTTTCTCTCAGAGTAAGTGCCTAAACTTCCAGATTTTAGATTTCTCGTAGACAAAGTAAAGATTTTTCATAATTTTATGGGTTCAACAGGGGTTAGGATTGTTGATTGTTTGAAGGAAATCTCTTACTCTAAGGTTTCTAACAGGGGAAAGGCTTGTAAGCAGTTTGGCTCGAGGAGTGGTGATCGTATGGCTGTTTGTGGTGCTGATATTAACGTCCAGCTACACGGCCAGCCTCACTTCAATCCTCACCGTACAGCAGATGAAACCAACCGTTACAGACGTGCAATTTCTGCTAGACAGTAGAACGCCTGTGGGTTACCAGCGAGGGTCCTTCGTAGAACATTATCTGAAAGACCAGCTGGGATTTCATCAAGAGCAGCTACATGAATATAACTCTCCCCAGGAATACGCACAAGCACTTTCCAAAGGGCGCGAAAATGGCGGAGTGTCTGCTATATTTGATGAAATCCCTTACATTCGCGTTTTCTTATCCAGTCAATGTGGATTTACCATGGCTGGTCCTGTCTATAGAACAGGGGGTCTCGGCTTTGTAAGTTCCGTTTGGTTTATTTTTCCTGCTAAATCAAATACTAATGTTGTTCTGAATGAAATGTCATAACCAGAATATCTCTTCTTAAACCAGAATATTCTTCCATCAGATTTACTCAAGATCTGTACTTCCTCTCTATTCCTGTACAATTCAACACTTACATATGCTTAAACTGGTTTTATTTTAATAATTTAAACTCTAATGATCCACAATTTGATTCCTTTTCACCCTGAATCACCATGATTTCAAATTTACTCTCTCAGGTATTCCAGAAAGGGTCTCCACTGGTATCAGAGATTTCAAGATCAGTGTTGGAGCTTTCGGAGAGTCCAGAAATGCAGAGATTACAGAACAAATGGTTCAACATGACTGAATGCACAAAGCCCGGGGCACAAGTGGATTCCAACAGGCTGAGCATGGAGAGTTTCTGGGGTCTCTACCTAATTACAGGAACAGCATCCATAGTGGCACTGCTTTTGTTTCTGGGGCGTCTGATTTACAACTACACTCGACATAACCCTGTTCCTGAAGGTCCATCCCTCTCAGCCCATGTGAAGAGCTTTGTCAATTACATGGACCAGGAGGAGTCCTACTTCACAAGGACGAACAGGAGCTCTGTTCCTGGTGCTAATGCAAATAACAATGAGCCAATGAGCCCTTTAGCTACCACAGGAAGTCCCTTGAGCCCTTTTCCTACAGGGGAAAGTCCACTGAGCATCACTGTCACTGACAGCGCAGGTAGGTCATCTTCTGCGTCGTCGGTATCCATAGATTTGGACTCAGAAGAAGATGAACAAGTCGATGGAAATTCTCGTCACTGTGACAGGGACAGGGATTGATCATTGCAACTTTTATGTCTTTTACAGATCACTGGTTACAGGGCTTAAATATTCCATATTGTCGGCTTTTACAAAGCATAACGGACATTCGATCTCGAAGTCTCCAAAATGGGGTGTAATAGGTCCTAAAGCTTTCAATTATGGATGCTAACTTTTTAAGACGATACAGTGATAAACTAAAAGCACTCATTACTAATATGATTAAATACAGAAGTTTCCTATCAAAGAGATAATATGTATATATAATTTTCATTATCTGATATTTATGTAATCCATTGAAAGGAAGGTTCTTTTTCTTTTATTGACTCTTGACTTGTCAAAAGAGGAGATAGCCAAGGTTCTTGGAGTATTGAATACTCCAGACGTGGAGCATTTTTTTGGGGTTTTTTTTTCTCGCTTTTGACTGTTGAAAGCTTCCCCCAACAACGGAGTCAAGAATCTGTACATAATTATATCATTAAATCAGCGGGCTATTATTAATGGTCCAAGTCTGATGGGATTGATCGGGAGCCAAATGTGGAATCCATCGATTTAATAATGAGCGACCAAGAGATTCATAAATTTATGTGTGGATGATGGTTTAAAGCAGTGGCAGCTCTTCAATGGGCTCCTCAATGCCCACCATTTTCATCTGCATCTGCTTTCTTTGCTGCTGCTGCTGTTCAAGAGCACAAAATTTAACAGTAACCATAGGCGTTATATTTGAGCTGGATCAGTTCGGTAAGGTCGTCAAGCCAGCCTTTGAAATAGCAGCAGAAGATGCAAACAAAAATTTTGAGCAGCAAAATTCGAGTGTTCGGCTGGTTCTTCAATTGTGGGATTCTGAGGAAGATCTGGTGTTGGCCGTTTCAGCCGGTACAAAAATTATTTGCCAACAAATGTTCAAAGATTTTAGCTTGAAATCAATTTTATGTTGGATCGTTCAGAGAAAGGGCGAATTTCATAAGAAAGTAGGAGTGAAATTAGTTTAGTAATGAATTTTTAAGAGAAAGGGAAAAATATTCTATGAAAGTAGTGGCAAATTTATTTTAATGTTGAATTATTCAGACAAAAGGCAGATCTTCAATGAAATTAACAGTGAAATTAGTTTTGTAGTGGATTTTCTAGAGAAAGGGTAAATACTATATAAAAAAATAGTAGTAAAAGTATTTTAATGTTGATTTTTTTTAAAGAAAAGCCAAATCTTAAAACAAAGTAGAAGTGAAATTATTTTAGTTGTGGATTTTCTAAAAGGACAAATATTTAAAGAGAGTAGTTAATTTAATATTGTATTATTCAGTGAAAGGGAAAATTTCCTATGAAATTAGTGTAGTTGTGGATTTTCCAAACAAAAGACAAATATTCAAAAAAGGGGCTTTTCATCTTGGTTTGCACCTTCACCAAAACTAACTTGCACACAAATATAAGCATCGCTAATAGAATAAGGCTTTGGAACATAAGCTCAATGTAGACCAAATTCGGTTCTTATGTACTTGCCTCCAACTTTAGCTCTTGCTAAACCTATCCATTGTCTGGCCACATCCTTCATTTCACTTCTTGTTGCTCCAAGAGTGACTATCAAGCCTCACACCAAGCAGGTCTAAATATTCATCTCCCCTTCCTAGGAACCTATTGATCACCCTACTTCATGACATCTCACCATTCTCTGAACCTATAAGCATGTTGCATATACAAATGGCGCCAATCGCGATCATGTCTATCTAGCCTGTGTCATCTGCTAATCATAATCCTAGTTTTCCTAGAGTTTTTAGGCCTGCTATAGTGGATCAGAGGGTATCCCCTCCATCGTTTAAGAGAAAGGTTAAGTAGGGCACCATGCCTAAGTTTCACCTTCGTAAGTTCGCTTCTACATACCCTGTATCTATTTTTGTGCTCATAGTGGAGCAATCTATGGCTTGTCCTAAATTCATCATTGCCTCAAGTTGAATCGCTTGCATCTTGCGAGGCATGTATGTTTGACTTGCTTGAGGAAATTCCAGCATTGACGATGATCTTTACACCATCCCTCACACTTACCTCAATTGAGCTATTGGATGAGAATGTCGAAGTGGCTTTATCCTTGGTTTTAGCTATTAATGAGGCGCTTGGGGTTGTTGTAGTAGTCGTTCCACAACAGCCTCAACCTCACTCGGGTTATATAATTAAGATTAGGAGGACGATGACCTGTTTTTGGATGATCTGTAAGGCACTTACTGCATCGACATCTATAGATTAGAGTGCACATGTCTGTGTTCCCCTGTGCTTGTATTTAAAAGTGGTGCCCCTCTGTAGGATTCAAGTTACTCAATTGCTACTTGGAGACATATTGTGATATGTCGTACACTTCCTCTATTTTTTATTATGTTCTATTTGTCATAAATTAAATTTTGACATTCATGGACACTGCAAAGTGTTCGGGGCATTTAGACCTCCTTCCATGTTCATTGAAATTTTTATTTTTCTTTGTCTTCATATGCCCTTCTTTAGTTCCGAAGACTTCAAACCTGATGAAATACTCATTTGTAGTCACATATCAAAAATCTTTTTACTCTTATGTGTTCTATTGCTGAATAATCAAATCCCTCTGTATCTGCTTGCTTGTCTTTATGTTGTGGATATCATGTGTCACCAGGTGTGGGCTGAAATTCCATGGGTACATCTAGTTATATTGACATGCCATAATGTCTCTTTTCTCCTTAGAATGAAAAATATATGCCTCTTTGTACCGTGTATTCCATTCTAAGGGGTGACTATTATATCTTATTGTCTATATTACAAGTTTTTTATTAAATTTTAATTTTTGTAACAATTGTATCTGCCTTCATGGGGTCCAATTCGTCTATCATATCTTTTTCCCTATTGTACGACCATCTGGATTCACTACCCGTACCAATGTGTCTTTTGCCCCATTGTATGACCATATAGCACTACTAACCATAACGATACTATCAAAATTTCTTGCTCTATCATATTACTATGTACCCTTTGCTACTTGTATCGAGATGATTGATGTCACCCTATCATATGATATCTAGCCTTTTCTACTTGTATCGATGCAGTTAACATCATCCTATCATATGGTTATCTAGCATAACACAATTTGCTACCCATACCAACATACCATCATCAATCGTTATATTATCATTATCTCTCACTTTCATCTAGCATGCTTGTTTGCAACTTGCATGTTGGATGCAATATCACAACATTTCAATGCTTTTCCCTAGGAGAATCTCCATGTGGATAAAAGACCCTTGGGCAAGTTTTTTCAATTTTAGCTCACATCTTCAATTATGATATGCCAACAAAAGTGGGGGCAAAACATAGTGTTGTAAATTACACTTTGTGCAATTCTTCATTACATGATGCTTCCACCTTAGCCCCAAAAAGGAAAATTCTATGTAAGCCTATATATTCCTCCATCTGCTTTGTCACCTTTCCTATCTAAATTATTGACCATGTGGCCTATTTGGCTTAGGACGTGCAAACACCATAGAGATGTCCACACGATGTGCACTTGTCTTACAAATCTACAAACGTGCATGTGGTTGGTAGAACATTACACTTGCCATCCTTGGAGTGTAATTCCTCTTCCAACTACCCACCAATATTGAGAATCATTCAACTTGCTTAAAACTCCATTTTTTAACCTCATTTGGCCTTCTTGTTAGACAACTTTTCTCACTCTCTTGACTCTTCTTCAATTCCTTGCATTTTGGTATGTTTTCTTGGATCTTGGACAACTTTCCACAATATTTTAACACTCTTACAATGCAACTCTACCACCTTCATTGCCATATTACCCTAATCCCATTGAGTTCTAACTTTATGGCTTCAAAGGGAAGTTCACTCATCTCACCTCATCTCATTTTTTTTTGAGCATATCGTAGTACCTTAACCACATCCTTGTTATTTATGTTATTGTTGTTCATCGTCTATTGTCTATTGGTTATCTGTTACTAGATTTATCTATCTATTTGTCTATCTAGTTGATGTGTCCAGGTGAAAACACCAAAATAGGGACTTGACTGAGGTAGGTCTCTACATTGCCCCAACATTTTTCTCTTCTTGTTTGTGTGTAGGTTTTAGAAGAGGAAGGAGTGGAAGCTCTTGGAATTCTTCTATCTCCTTTTATCTTTCCCTTTGTTTTCTCTTGTGATAGTCATTTTTGTAGTGTAGTTGTACTCTTTGTTTCTCATTCTTAGACTAGTTGCATGCTTTTTGTTTATTTAGTATTTTGTCTTGTAATTTTCTATTTTGGTTTATGTACCCTATTTGTAGAGGATGTACGCACATCATTCTATCATCCTGTATCCACATTGTAGTCCTAAACTCGCTCTGGCGTCCAAGATAGTGAGCTCATGGAGTCAAGCAATTAGTCTTGACAGTTTGCATTTATGTTTCTAGTGATCAAAATAGGAAATAATGGAACTTTGAAATAGGACTGGGCCCAACACTTTACAACCACTAGGGAATAGGTCAACTTGGTCGACCTATTCCTCAAGATGCCAGAGTCTTGGGTTTGTAACCCAGACTTCCACAACTACAGAGGATCTAGGTGTAATGTGTATCGAGGACTGACAATCAAGGCTAGATTCAGGAAAATGGGGCCTAGAGAGAGGAGTATGCATATAAATTAGATCCTACCTTGGCCTATGAGTGAGAGAAAGGGAAATCAAGGAGGAAGTGTGAGGTCCTACCTCAATTTCACCCAGGAGGGAGAGAAAGAAAGAGGAAAGTGTGTGCTCCAAGTGCAAATGTGCAATGCAAACACACTAAAGAGGAGCTAAAGGTCATAAACTGAAGTGCATCCAATTTTAAATGATACATTTAGCCCCCACTTGATTGATTCATGACACTATGTGCATATGCAAGATAAAGTAATAAAAGTATATATATAATTGAAAACGGATATGGCTAAGTCCACATGTGCAGTTCCTGCAAGAAAAATATTAGTAACCGCATCCTACAAAACCATGGGTTAGTGATAATCAAAATCGCCTAGGACTTAATAGAGAATGATGATGAAGTTCGCGGGTAACTATATGCCCCCATGTTTCGGCTTTCTCATTCAGGAAAGGTGAAACATGGTATCATGTTTATCACAATGGACTGAATAAGGAATATGATGAAAAGTAGCCTTCAAAGACATTCAAGACGAATCCTAAATGTTTTCAAAGGTACTTGGATAGAAAGGTTTCTGAGTTACGACTCTGACACCTATGACGATGCTTGAATCAGAGCTACCAAACTCAAGATACGATCGAAAGAGTGAATGAGGGAAATAACATCTAATAATGATAAGATAATTTGTCAAAAAAAAGAAAGAAAGGTAACCTAATTAATAACAAATATAAAGTGAAGTTACCTTTTTGAAAGCTCATTTGGAACATTTGCTTGAAGCTGAAGAAGGATATAGAAAAAGATGTTGAGGAAGGAGTAACTATCACCAACGCGGATTAAGGTTCCCTGACAGGCAATAGCGAATGACACAAATCTCAAGGAGATGATGGATATGATAAGGAAGAAGTTTGTGAGTGAAGAATCTGGTACTTATGGTGCCACTACAAAAGAAGTATAGGTAGAGTTTGTTTTATCTACAAATAGTAAGGAAACAAGGAGGAAAACTAGAAGCTCCACAATACTAAAGGAAACTCATTCCCCTGTTACAAGAACACAATCAAAGAGGAAAACAAAAACATAGCCTGAAACAACATTGGTTAAGGAAAAAGAAAAAGAAAAGTCATATGAGAATAAGAAAAGAACTTATTAGAGAATGAAGAGTGTAACACAGGGATGCATAGAGTCAAAAGGCAAGAGTAAAAAGAAGGATACAAATGAGGAAGAAGAACCTCAAATATATTTTGAAAAAGGAACAAGATGAATTCACCTTCTTTTAATTTTCTATGAATTAATAGAGTTGATTTTAATTCTCCCTTATAGAATCCAACTAATCAAATCACATAGAGAAGAAAATGATGCTTTGATAAATCATAAATATCCTTGATATCCTAATTTATAGAATTAGAAAAAGATAAATTGGAGAAAACCACAAATTACTTTCATCAATCACCACGAACAAGTAATTGAAAGCATAAACTTCAAATCTTCTATTATCTTTAAACTACTGAGAAAAAGTATAAAATTTGTATTGAGCCTTCCATTGTATCTATTTTATATATTTGTTCTTCTATATATCTTACTTCTTATTTTTGTTGGTCTTGGTTTCTCCTTTATATATGAAAACAAGAGAAGTGACAAGCTTTAGACCGTTTCACATCATGTCTTTTCATAATATCATTAAAACATAAAATTAACTTAAAATTCTATTGTTTATGATAAAACATAACACACTAAGAAACAAACCACACTCCTAATCATGACTTGTAAAAGGAAGTCTATAGCCCACAAGGTATGATATGTCTTTCACTCTTCTTGGGTTTGCTTCTCGAACATTGGTGTAATCTTTGGAGAATCCAAGTACTCTTCCTCCCACTAAATAACTTAAAGGTATCGTGGCCTAATAAAATTTTGGATGGTCATCATATTGACTAAATGATCTTTCCATTTTTTTTCCAGTCGTTGTCCTTTCTTCTGCATTAAACTTTGCAAATATGGCATCCAACGCTATTATTCTAGATCCTAAAACATATTAAAACTCGAAACATTTTCAAGCTTTTCTTCTTTTATGTGTGCCATGATTTTCAACACCACTTGCTAATAATCAAGCTTACAATCATCAAATCCTATTATTTGACCATCCATATCAATTATTTTTGGGATTGTCTAGTGCTTGAAAGTATGAAAAGAAGAAATTTTACCCTTGACTCTTTGTTCTTCGCCAAACACAATCAACATATCACTTTTAGTTGCCATTTCTCTTCCCTCTGTAGGAGTAATATTTATTTCATCAAAAATTATTTCCTTGAAAGGCTGATTTATAATATCCCCATGCTTTGACTCATCAACTCACATGAGATTATTTGCTTCCTTTCCTCAAATTATTTCATCTTCATATTTAACCAAAAATATTTGAACTCTTGAGTATTAATGAAGTTAATCATCATCTATTAATCTTAAAGACATGACTTCCCTTTTGTCAATGTGGTCTATAGGCTTAGTTTCCTTAGAGAGTTGGGCTTCATAGCCATGGATGTCCTCCTGATACATTGGTTTAGAAAGTTGGGGTTTATCTACTCCATCATCTTTCAATTCCTTCAATGCACTCACCACCTCATTAGTATCCCCTTCTCCCTCTGAGTCATCATAAGATACTAAAGGCACCAGATCTTGCTTTTCTTGATTTTTCTATGGGAGAGGACTGGGTGTAGACACTGATTTTGGCACATCATAGATAATAACTCCATGGGGTTTCATAGGTGGAGGTTGAACTTCTTCTAGTACATTCTCTATTGATTTTCCATAATTTTTTTCAAAACTATTTAAACACAAATCCATTCTCTTTACTTCATTTTATTCTTCCTCAAATTTTTTTGGGAGCCCTTTCTTCTTCCTATCCTCCTCTAGCTTTATCAAGATGTTCCATTTATTTACTCTTTGTACAATCTTCTGAGTTGTTAGGAGATTCTTGACCATATCTTCTTGGACAAAAAATTGTTGTGTTCAATATTTTTTATAACATATTGAATATGATCCTCTTAGTCATATATCCTTTCTATTCAATACTCCAAATGATAATTATCCTTCAAATACCCCTGCAATTTTTGTAGGGTATCAAAACCAATGGATAAGCTTGCAAATTTCATGACATGGGGTAAGAATGTCCCATTCTTTCTCTTATTTATTAGATCCTTTTCCAACTACACCATCTATCATGCAAATTCTAAAAATGCCAATCTCTCTGGTACAAAGATAGGTTTTGGAGAAATCCATATACCCTAATAATAGTGTGTTTTCCAAAGTAAAATGAATTAAAAAAATTATGAGTATGCCCCTTCTCTAGGTTGTAAGAAAGTGACCTCGAAAATTTTATCATTGTTAATGTAATCCTCTCAAATGGATAGCCTAGAGTTTTGAAAATTTCATTAACAAAAGAGTCTATAAAAACCTTGTAATTGTAATCCTTGCAATTCTTATCCCCCATATAACACCATTGTTGCACAAGGAGTCTGTTTCCATTATTACTTGTCTTCCCTAGTATCATGACTTGACATAAACTTTCTCCATTTTGGAATAAAATAAAATAACACAGTAACGAATAATGGCAGAAATTGCATTCCTTCTTTTGTTTCCATGCCACTAACTGATTGTGAATTAATATCTCCAATTCAGAGGCAAAGTCAAATTCTAAGTTCACCTCAGAGTTTTGAACTCTCATTGCCATGAACATCAATGCTACTGGCATCTTATAGTTGTAATATTCTCCTAAAATTTGACACAAGGCAAAGTATATCCTCTAGAAAAATAAAAGAAAATCGTCAACTAGAAAGGGCTCCTTATCTTTTATGGGCATAACCATGTAATTTTCTTCTCTTTTTCTGTATATTTCCACTTCATCTTTTTTAAAGATTCTCTTCAGCCTTCCATAGTCAATACAAAACTATTCTTTGTCTATTTTTGTTAGGGACTATTTGTTTAACATAGAATAATCACAATGGCTAATCTAGTGACCACCAACAAGGGTTTTCCATTGGTCATCCTGATAGTTTTGGTTTCAGGATAATAATGATTTTCCAACACTTAAATCAACAAAAACATTGAGTACCACAAGCTTTGATAAGTTGAATATCCAAGGGTTTGATGTAGGGACCTTGCTATCTTTGCTCTTGTAAAAATACCAAAATAAATCCCTCCCACAAATAGGAACTATAACATCCCTACATCCTTCTAATTTATTAGTGAATACAATTTTTCCCCCAAAATCCTCAGACCTAGGTAATGCGTCTAACAAAGACTTCTACATAGGCCTTCTATCAGGGTCTTGTATTCTAGACTTTGTTTTTGAGCTTTCAACTACTTCCTTCTTCTTAGGAATTTTAGAAATGACTGAAATTAAGCTTAGAGTGCAATGGAGTACTTACGTGTGACCTTCTCTTACAAAATTTAGACTATCTTTGTCGCATAGCTCACCTTCGTCACTTTTCCAACATCAAATGAACGATTTAGACAAATTTTCACATTTTAATGCCATCTTCTAAGCATGTTGTCTCATTTAATTTATGCATGTCAATTCATAACTCTGCCACCTCCTCAAAATTTGGGCTCAAATGGATGTTGCCACCCTACTTTACTAGTTTTGCCAATTCACACTGATATATTTTGAGTTAACCTTGATAATAGTTGTACCATCCTAAAAAGTAAGCACCCATTATTGGATGCCTTTAGGACCTTTTTGGGCCCCATTTTAGTGATTTACAAGATATGTATGTGTTCATGCTTGATTTCCTATTCTCACTTTCCCTTTCTCCTCCATTTTCTCAATATTTCTTGCAGTCCAAAGACCATTTTCATTGCCAAATGTGCCTCTTTGGGACTAGGATGAATTCTACCTACTCCTAGACTAGGCTGAGTCAAGCCGACCTAGTCCTTGGGGATAAATTTTCAATGGGCTCCAGGCCCAATGTAGGGTTGCTTCATTTCCTACTCTTGGTTGTTATCAACCTATTAATTTTGGATCTTGGATTCACCATAAAAGGATATTCAAGCTTCTCATTTTGACATCCATGGTTATATAATCATCCACATGTTCAAGAAATCAAGTCTATGTGAAAGAAATTATTGGTGTTTTCAAGTGCTCTTTTGGATTCAAGATTTGAAGACAAGGATTCCAACTCAAGATCTCCAATTTTTCTTCCATTCGGGATCCAGTCAAAGAAAATCTTCTCTTATTGATGCAAGTTTATTTCTTCCATGGTGGCCAAGTAGAGGAATTCACAAGAAAGTAAGAAGATCCACATATATTTCCTTCTTCCTCCTCTCCTCCAATGAAGTGATCAAGCATACATACATCTAAAATCTAAGGATTTGGAAAGTGTAGATAACTTGCATTTGTGAAGACGTCCTTGATTCTAGAACACACATTTCAAGCATATATCTTTGTGGGTTTATCAAATTTGTATCCATCCATGAGGGTTTGACAAGCAAGATGAATACTTACATTTCTCTTGTTTTACATGCTTTACTTATTTCCTTTCAAGGTTAATTCCTATCTAGAGGCTTGACCAAGGCAATCCCCTTCCCACAACAATTTCCCCATTTTTCATATGTGTAAGAACAAGTGTATAGTTGCAGATCTAGATTTTTGGGATTTCAGAACCAGGGCTTGATCCTCTACACATTTCATCATATTTTATCCTTCTAGGACTAGGCTGAATTTTTGGGGCTGGGATGACTTTTGTGACATGTTCCTAAGGATTTGAAAATTACACGATCAAAAGTTATAGGTTTGATAGTCCCAGATCCCGAATGCTTTTTAATTTTGATAGGTTTTCATTAGTCAAATGCAAATCTGAAGTTCATTTGCCCGTTTTTAGCAATTAAGGTGAGTACATCATTCTCCTTTGTCCTTTAGCACTTGCCTTGATATATTAGATATGATATCATACATTGTTGGTTATCATATTTTTTTATCATTGCATAAGTGTTTGTCATACTTTACTTCTCATATACATACAATTCTATCTGTACAGGGAATACAATATACACATCCCCCATCAAATATCCCCTTTTTCTAAATCATGCACTAGCACCCCTTCATCCATTTTGGGTTGTGCTAATTAGATTTGGTCTAAGAGTGGGGTTTGTATTCCAATGTATATGGAAAGTGGAGGTCTGCCATTGATCACTATTTTCCATATCACAATATCAAAATAATAATTAGTTCCATATCCCAATAGTCATTTCTTTCATGTCATAGACTTAATGCGAAATGGCGATGTATAACCATGCACTATTCATTAAATTGTAGACTTTCCTCTTAGGACTTCCTTCATCCCAATTATTTGGAAACACGTGTCGCCATTTACCAAATGTATGACATTCTTTGCATAATGGGTTTTGTGAAACAATGATCATTTTTAGTCTTTATTGCTAAATCACAACTTCTCTATTTTTATTATATTTGGCATCCTGAAAAATGGTGATCAACTTACTCTTTCCACTATTTCATCACACACATTTTTCTATTAGTAACATGCTTTTGTGAAAGGGCGACAAATTTCCATTTTACATATCTTTAGTTTCAAATAGAACACATGTTTTGCGAAATAGCAATGCCTTCACTATTTCATAGTTTTTGTGAATCCAATCAAATTGTACTTTTGCAAAACTGCTAAATGACTGGAGAATAAAGGTATTATTAAAGATTTGGCTTATTGTGATTCTTGGGTAATTGAAGTGGATTTAATTTGGGATTTCAAGTGTAAAAACATATTTCATATTTCTTATTAGGACATACAAGCTAGAAAATACATTAAATTAAAAGAGGTTTATGAACAGTAGTGGGAAAGTTATTTGAAAATTAGATGAAATTTGTGGAAGCCTCAACATGTCTATTTGGTTGTTGCAGAGGTGAAAACACAAAAATAGGGACTTGATTGAGACAAGTCTCTAAATAGCCCCAACATTTATCTATTCTTGTTTGTGTGCAGGTTTTAGAATAGGAAGGAGTGGAAGCTCTTGGTATTCTTCTACCTCATTTTATCGTTCCCTTCATTTTCTCTTGTGATAGTCATTTTTGTAGTGTAGTTGTACTCTTTGTTTCCCATTCTTCGACTAGTTCTGCTTTCTATTTATTTAGTTTTTTATCTTGTAATTTTATAATTTAGTTTCTAGACCCTAGTTGTATAGGATGTATGCAAATCATTCT
The DNA here is from genome assembly GCA_027943335.1 of Chamaecyparis obtusa. Lineage (NCBI taxonomy): Eukaryota > Viridiplantae > Streptophyta > Pinopsida > Cupressales > Cupressaceae > Chamaecyparis > Chamaecyparis obtusa. The sequence continues at coordinate 530,942 of BSBK01008763.1, forward strand.
ATCATATTGTATCCACACTATAGTCTTAGACTCATATTGACATCCAAAATAATGATCTCACAAAGTCAAGCAATTAGTCTTGACAGTTTGCATTTATGTTTCTAGTAATCAAAATATTTATGTTTGTTAATAGTCAAGTTAATTTAGTTTCTTTAATTCTCATTTCACTTCCATTAAATCTTTAAGTTCCCTTTTCTCACCTTCTTAACTGCTTCCATGTACATCCCCTGATTTGAGCCTTCATTCTTCTTATCTTCTTTGTTTGACTAACATACAAACCCACCATTACCCTTGGCCCCCTGTTTGCATTCAAAGGAGGCCTACATCATGCCATTGGGGGTTGCAAGAATACCAAACTGAGCCATCAAGTCCATAGAACAAGCCCCCATCTCAAATCCTTTGAAGTCAAATTGCTTCACTTTACTTTGTAAACTCTCTTCTCAGCTTCTTGTCTCAACACAGACAACCACATACTCCTATGATCCTCCACCAAGTGGGTCGTGGGTACCACAGTTAATAGCAGAAAAGGGGCCAACACCCCACCCACATACAGTGGGGGTTTAGATAGGTTAGAGTCACCATGAACTATATCCCCACTACCAAAAGCACCAACACCCCTGACCCTATTGCCTCCCTGAAACCATGCTTCACATCCATGAAGTTTGCAATGCTCCTCCTCCCTATGTCGTGATTCTACAAACACAACCCTTCACCCATCTATCTTGTGGCCATTGCCTAAAGAGCATGACAAGTCGCCATTGAATCTCTGGCTGCACTGAGCACTACCTATCGAAAACAACCCAAAAGAAACCTTGTGCGCCGATACAACCCATAGCAGCTTCATTGTCAAACCCCCCCCCCCAAAAAAAAACATAATTAATTATTTACTTACAATTTTATTTAAAAACGTGTCACTTATTTAAATATTCAAATTTTATTTTATTTTCCCATTCTCAAGCTGGCTAAAGAGTCACCTTATTTTTAATTTTTTTTTAAAAGTAGTGTTTCCTTGAAATTTCTAATTTTTACCAAGTATATTTATTTTTTAAGAAAAAAATAATAGATTAAAAACTAGATTCAATTTTCTACAAAGTATATTCATACATACTTTTCAAATTGGGTGGACAACTCATTCAAAATCTTCATGTGAAGTTGCATAAGTCAAATTTTCAACGTTTTCATTGTCACTTCAAAGTATTGTTTGATCTATTATGATCTTGTAGTCAACCCTCCTAATAAAATAGTTATTAAGGTAAAATTCTCAATTCATTTGTAGGTACTATTGAACGAGGAGACGGGGATAACCACATCTAAATATAATTTTAAATGCATACTTCATGAAATAGAAACAAATTTTCATTGTCATTTAGTTTGAGGAACCATCCTTATTTATCATCAAACCTTCAACACCAACAACACTTGTGAAATTGATAAAATTTAAAACTATTAAAAAGATAAAAATAATAATGCTCATAAACATGGTAAACTAGAAGCACCCAGAACTAATACGATTAAATAAAGAGGTTTCCTAACCAAAGAGACAACAAAACATACAAAAAATAATATAATTATCATTAAATGATATTTTATTTAATCCATTGTTTTCATTTAAAGAGGTTTCCTAACCAAAGAGATAATATGACAACAAAATATACAAAAAGAATCTATATATATAATATTCATTAAATGATATTTTATTTAATCCATTATTTTCATTTATAAAAAAAAAGGAAGGTTCTTTTTCTTTCATTGACTCAACTAGGGGAGAGGGACCAATAGTCGTAAGGGCTAACTTCGTCAACATGTAGCCGTTGCATGGAATATCGTAAGACCTTCATTTTTTTTTAGAAATGTAGAATGGACACTTAACTACCTATAACTAAGGTTTGAAGGTGTGGCTCATCATGCAACTCGTTAAAATAGCACGCCTAGTCAAACGTGTACAAAAATTTACTTTTAAAAGGTTCGACCAAAACTTAATCTAAAAATCTCTAGTAGTTGAATTTAAAAATATCATTTGTTATTAGTGAGTGATTGTATTTCTATACAAAATATGACATATATGCAACTTAAATTGACCATATACCTATTAGTAATCATAAATATTTGTTATATCTAACTTTTAAATCCAACACAAAAGGACCAATGCTTCAACACAAAAAAATTATTTGTTGTTATAAAAATAACACATTATTATATAAAATACAATCTATATCGAACACAAAGGGACCAATAGTTGAACACTAAAACTTTTTGACAATCTCACAAATTTCATGGGAAAATATAAGACATTTTGGTTGTGTTCACCTTTTATATTTGTGATAAAACCAATTATTAATATGAAATATTCTAATGCATATACATTGCTACCCCAATAGTTGTACACATAAAAATAGTATTTGTGCACTAAGATAACAATACTTGTTTAAGTGGGTATCTTATTTTATTAAGTGGGCATATTATTTTTTAATTGACACACATATGATAGATAGTTCTGATATATTATTTGAGATAAAAAGTTATCTATTTCCCTTGTTTATGTTATTTTAATATAACATTTATAAATTCTCATGTGTTCAAGTATTGGTCCATTTTTTATCAACATTTGGATTGTCTTTTATTTACATTTGAATTATTTAATCACAATATATAGTAAAAATGTGGTGTAAGACTTCATAATATATTCATTAGTGACGGCACGACTATATATTCATTAGTGACGGCATGACTATTAGACCCCGCACAACTATTGGTCCCTCTCCCCTAGTCAAATGATGAGCTAGTCGGACTTCTTGGAGTATTGAATACTCCAAACATTGAGCGTGTTTCTGGGGTTTTTCTTTTTTTGACTGTTTCAATCTCCCCCAACGACGGAATCTGTACATAATTTAACAATGAGCTACGGAGAGATTCATGAATTTGTGTGTATTACAGTGGCGGCTCTTCAATGGCCACCATTTTCATCTGCATCTGCTTTCTTTGCTGGTGCTGCTGTTCAAGAGCACAAAATTTAACAGTGAACATAGGCGTTATATTTGAGCTGGATCAGTTCGGTAAGGTCGTTAAGCCGGCCTTTGAATTAGCGGCAGAAGATGCGAACAAAGACTTCGAGAGGCAAAATTCGAGTGTGCGGCTGATTCTTCATTTCCGGGATTCCCAGGGAGATCCGGTGCTGGCCGCTTCAGCCGGTACGAAAATTATTTGCTCAAATGTTCAAAGAATTTAGCTTGAAATCAATTTTATGTTGGATCGTTCAGAGAAAGGGCAAATCTTGTAAGAAAGCAGGAGTGAAATTAGTTTAGTAATGGATTTTTCAGAGAAAGGGCAAATATTCTATGAAAGTAGTGGTAAATTTGTTTTAATGTTGAATTATTCAGACAAAAGGCAGATCTTCAATGAAAATAACAGTGAAATTAGTTTCGCAGTGGATTTTCCAGAGAAAGGGCAAATACTCAAAGAAAGTAGCAGTAAAGTAAAAGTGTTTTAATGTTGATTTTTTCAGAGAAAGGCCAAATCTTCGAAGAAAGTAGCAGTGAAATTATTTTAGTTGTGGATTTTCTAGAGAAAGGGCGTATATTAAACAAAAAAGCAGTTAAAATTATTTTAGTTGTTGAATTTGCAGAGAAAGGGTCAATACTCGAAGACAGTAGCAATAAAATTATTTAGTCCCGGATTTTCCAAAAGGGCAAATATTCAATGAAAGTAGTTAGTTTAAAGTTGTATTATTCAGTTAAAGGGCAAATTTCCTATGAAAGTACCAGTGAAATTGTTGTAGTAGAGAATTTTTCAGTTTCCAAAAGGGCAAATAGTCGAAGAAAGTTGTTAGTTTTGTATTATTTAGTTAAAAAGGGCAAATTTCCTATGAAAGTACCAGTGAAATTGTTGTAGTAGAGAATTTTTCAGAGAAGGGCGAATATTCAAAGAAGTGGCAGTGAACTTAGGTTAATGTTGGATTATTCAGAGGAAAAATATTCAGAGAAAGTAGCAGCGAAATTAATATAGTAGTGGATTTGTGCAGGGGCGGAGCTGTTGCAGAGCGGAGCGGTGGCGATAATCGGGCCGCAGACATCTCAGGAGGCGGGATTTGTAGCGCAGATGTGCGTTGCGGCGCATGTGCCGATGCTGTCCTTCTCTGCAACAGATCCGCTGTTGTCTAACCAGCGCTTCCCTTACTTTATCCGGCTGCCTCACAGCGATGCAGTGCAAATGAAGGCCATCGCCGCTGTGGTGGAGCGCTACAAGTGGAGGCAAGTTGTGGCAATATACGCCGACAATGACTTCGGCTCTGGCGTGCTCTCGCCTCTGAGCGAAGCCCTCGTCAAGGTATTTAACTTTATAAGTGTGTTGAGGTTATTATCCATAAATCATATGCTTTTACCATTATAGATGGGTAAACCTCAAATGCATTCCTACAGGTGGGATCCGAAATTAGCTACCGATGCTCCATTCCTGTCAACGCCTCCACGGATTACATTAGAGCAGAACTTTACAAACTCATGACAATGCAGACCCGGGTTTTTGTTGTCCATATGACCTTCGACCTAGGGCAGAAGATTTTCTCTATGGCTTCAGATATTGGAATGATGGGTGAGGGCTACGTGTGGATTATTACAGACGGTTCCAGTTCCGTTCTGGATACCCTGAAGCCCTCTGACCTCGACTCCATGAAGGGCGCCTTGGCGACTCGGGCTAAAATAAAAAACTCCGCTGATGATTTTCCCAAGCGCTGGGAAGAAAAATTCAAAAGTGAATTTACCGTCGAGGACAGACTTGCGAAGATAAATATATTCGCGTATTATGCCTACGATTCTGTGTCCATAATTGCTAGGGCTCTGCAGCAGTTAAATGTTACCCGATTCGAATTCTCGTCTGTGCAGCCAAGCCCGCGGACGGAGCTCACGGGCAATAGAATTTTGCAGCAGGGAGAGCGTTTAAAGCAGCTGCTTTTGCAGATGGATTACGATGGCTTGAGCGGGCGGCTGAGGGCGACTACGCCGGGAGAGCTTGCGAATTCCCCGTATGAAATTCTCAATGTGGAAGGATCAGAAGCCGGCGGGTACCGTACAGTTGGGTTGTGGATCAACGGGTCTGGGAGCGAGGATTTATTAGTCGTGGAAAACGTTACTTGGCCCGGCGAGTCAAAAAATGTTCCCCGCGGTTGGGCAGCGCCTGTTGACACCACGGAGGAACTAAAAATCGCTGTTCCTGTAAAACGCGGTTTTGATCAGTTTGTGGTGACAACCCATGAAAAGGATCCTGAGATCAATGGGGGTTTCGTGATCGACGTTTTCGAGAAGGTCGTCAAAGGGCTGCCTTATGCACTGTCTTACAAATTTGTTCCCGTGGGAGATGGCACTTCAACCCCCAACTACGATAAACTTATTCAGGGAGTCTACGAGAAGGTATCCATCTGCTTTTCGTTTGTTTGCTTTGTTTTTGTTAACCTTATGTCTATGGTTTCCGTAGGCTTGAAATTCCTGACGTGATGATGTGTTCATACCAGGATTTTGATGCAATGGTAGGCGATATTACAATTCTGGCAAACCGAAGTAATTTGGTGGATTTCACGCAGCCGTATTCGGAATCCGGGTTAGTGATGGTGGTGCCTGTCCGGAAAGTCGATACCAGCAACGCTTGGGCGTTTTTGCGGCCTTTCACTCCGGGCATGTGGATTGCAACGGGCTCGTTCTTTCTCTTTACTGGAATCGTGGTGTGGGCGCTTGAACATAAGCGGAACACCACCTTCAGGGGAATCCCCAGGCGCCAAATTCTTACCATGCTCTGGTAAGTTCAAAGAAAGTAAACAGTCGACAGTTTTTTTTCCTTGTGACCAGTTTGTTCAATTATTATCTTGGTAATCTCACTACACTCAATTCAATTTGCTTAAATAGCAAACACTTGCAGGTCGTTTCTTATTTTGAACTATTTTTTAATGATTAATTACAATTTGTCTGATAATTTTATTATATTTCAATCAATTGAATTTTTCATTATATACGATCACAATTTGTTGAAAATAAACAGTCAATACATTGGTTTTTATGGTTTTTTTAAACATCCTGTGAACAGAGTCACAGCTTGTTGAGTAATTTTACGGTTACCAAACCTGATTCAGTTGCTTGGAAGTGACTGTATTTTGTTTGCAACGTCCTGCTCATATGAGAACATTTACAACTCACATGCCGTTTTAGCTCTTCTAACTCAATCAAGCCTAGTATGAAGAACAGTAATCCCATGCATCTGATAATTCAAATTCAGTTATTTGAAAGTAAACAGTTGTGTATGATTTTGATCACATATGTTTTTCAATCGATTTTCTGGATCACATTCAATAGAATAATCTTAAAAAGAGGTGAGAGGAAGAAGTGATATGAGAACCAGAAAGAAGGTTGAATAAACAGTTATAAACAAACATTTCTTACAATGAAAAGTCACTTTTTATTTAATAATTTTTTTATACTTATGCGATTGCATGACAGTAAATATTTAATAGATGTTTTTATTTAAAACCACTGTCTGAATGAACAGTAACAGTTCATTTGATAATTTTGCTATGCAAATAAAGTAACAATTTATCTGGTAATTTGATCACACCGAATTCAATTGCTTCATGTTATTTTTATTTGAGACTATCTTCTTGTATGAATAGTCACAACTGATCAGGTAATTCCACCCCACTTCATTCGATTGTTTAAAAGTACTTGTTTTCCATATTGAACATTCTTTTCAAATAATTTAATAAACAATCACAACTTTATCAGCTCTCTGAGCTCTTTCAACTCAATAGAAAAGAAAACACTAATCCTGCTCTTGTATTGTGTAGGTTTTCGTTCTCTACATTGTTTTTCTCTCAGAGTAAGTGCCTAAACTTCCAGATTTTAGATTTCTCGTAGAAAAAGTAAAGATTTTTCATAACTTTATGGGTTCAACAGGGGTTAGGATTATTGATTGTTTGAAGGAAATCTCTTACTCTTAGGTTTCTAACAGGGGAAAGGATTGTAAGCAGTTTGGCTAGAGGAGTGGTGATCGTATGGCTGTTTGTGGTGCTGATATTAACGTCCAGCTACACGGCCAGCCTCACTTCAATCCTCACCGTACAGCAGATGAAACCAACCGTTACAGACGTGCAATTTCTGCTAGACAGTAGAGCGCCGGTGGGTTACCAGCGAGGGTCCTTCGTAGAACATTATCTGAAAGACCAGCTGGGATTTCATCAAGAGCAGCTACATGAATATAGTTCTCCCCAGGCATACGCACAAGCACTTTCCAAAGGGCGCGAAAAAGGCGGAGTGTCTGCTATATTTGATGAAATCCCTTACATTCGCGTTTTCTTATCCAGTCAATGTGGATTTACCATGGCTGGTCCTGTCTACAGAACAGGGGGTCTCGGCTTTGTAAGTTCCGTTTGGTTAATTTTTTCTGCTAAATCAAATACTAATGTTGTACTGAATGAAAATGTCATAACCAGAATATCTCTTCTTAAACCAGAATATTCTTCCATCAGATTTACTCAAGATCTGTTTTTTTCTCTACCAATTCCTTTACAATTCCACACTTACATATGCTTAAACTGGTTTTATTTTAATAATTGAAACTCTAATGATCCACAATTTGATTCCTTTTCACCCTGAAAGGCTGAATCACCATGATTTCAAATTTACTCTCTCAGGTATTCCGGAAAGGGTCTCCACTGGTATCAGAGATTTCAAGATCAGTGTTGGAGCTTTCGGAGAGTCCAGAAATGCAGAGATTACAGAACAAATGGTTCAACATGACTGAATGCACAAAGCCCGGGGCACAAGTGGATTCCAACAGGCTGAGCATGGAGAGTTTCTGGGGTCTCTACCTAATTACAGGAACAGCATCCATAGTGGCACTGCTCTTGTTTCTGGGGCGTCTGATTTACAACTACAATCGACATAACCCTGTTCCTGAAGGTCCATCCCTCTCAGCCCATGTGAAGAGCTTCGTCAATTACATGGACCAGGAGGAGTCCTACTTCACAAGGACGAACAGGAGCTCTGTTCCTGGTGCTAATGCAAATAACAATGAGCCAATGAGCCCTTTTGCTGCCACAGGAAGTCCCTTGAGCCCTTTTCCTGCAGGGGAAAGTCCACTGAGCATCACTGTCGCTGACAGCGCAGGTAGGCCATCTTCTGCGTCATGGGTATCCATAGATTTGGACTCAGAAGAAGATGAACAAGTCGATGGAAATTCTCATCACTGCGACAGGGACAGGGATTGATCATTGCAACTTTTATGTCTTTTAGAGATCATTGGTTACAGGGCTTAAATATTCCATATTGTCCCATAATGGACATTTGGACCTCAACTCATCAAAATGGGGTCTAATAGATTCTAGAGCTTTTAATTATGGGTGCTAACTTTTTAAAATGATACAATGGTAAACTAAAAGCACTCATAACTAATACGATTAAATATAGAAATTTCCTATCCTTAAAAGATAATATGAGATCAGAGATAGCCAGGGTTCTTAGAGTATTGAATACTCCAGACGTGGAGCATTTTTGTGGGGTTTTTTTTTCTCGTTTTTGACTGTTGAAACCTTCCCCCAACAAGGGAGTCAAGAATCTGTACATAATTATATCATTAAATCAGCGGGCTATTATTAATGGTCCAAGTCTGATGGGATTGATCGGGAGCCAAATGTGGAATCCATCGATTTAATAATGAGCGACCGAGAGATTCATAAATTTATGTGTGGACGATGGTGTAAAGCAGCGGCAGCTCTTCAATGGGCTCCTCAATGCCCACCATTTTCATCTGCATCTGCTTTCTTTGCTGGTGCTGCTGTTCAAGAGTACAAAATTTAACAGTAACCATAGGTGTTATATTTGAGCTGGATCAGTTCAGTAAGGTCGTCAAGCCAGCCTTTGAATTAGCAGCAGAAGATGCAAACAAAAACTTTGAGCAGCAAAATTCGAGTGTTCGGCTGGTTCTTCAATTGTGGGATTCTGAGGAAGATCTGGTGTTGGCCGTTTCAGCCGGTACAAAAATTATTTGCTAACAAATGTTCAAAGATTTTAGCTTGAAATCAATTTTATGTTGGATCGTTCAGAGAAAGGGCAAATTTCATAAGAAAGTAGGAGTGAAATTAGTTTAGTAATGAATTTTTAAGAGGAAGGGAAAATATTCTATGAAAGTAGTGGCAAATTTGTTTTAATGTTGAATTATTCAGACAAAAGGCAGATCTTCAATGAAATTAACAGTGAAATTAGTTTTGTAGTGGATTTTCTAGGGAAAGGGTAAATATTATAAAAAATAGCAGTAAAAGTATTTTAATGTTGATTTTTTTTTAAAGAAAAGTCAAATCTTAAAACAAAGTAGAAGTGAAATTATTTTAGTTGTAGATTATTCAAAAGGACAAATATTTAAAGAAAGTAGTTAATTTAATGTTGTATTATTCAGCGAAAGGGAAAATTTCCTATGAAATTATTGTAGTTGTAGATTTTCCAAACAAAGGACAAATATTCAAAGAAGGGGCTTCTCATCTTGGTTTGCACCTTCACCAAAACTAACTTGCACATAAATATAAGCATCGCTAATAGGATAAGGCTTTGGAACATGATCTCAATGTAGACCAAATTCAGTTCCTATGTCCTTGTCTCCAACTTTAGCTCTTGCTAAACCTATCCATTGTCTAGCCACATGCTTCATTTCACTTCTTGTTGCTCCAAGAGTGACTATCAAGCCTCACACCAAGTAGGTCTAAATATTCATCTCCCCTTCCTAGGTACCTATTGATCACCCTACTTCATGACATCTCACCATTCTCTAAACCTATAAACATGTTGCATATACAAGTGGTGCCAAACGCGGTCATGTCTATCTAGCATGTGTCATCTGCTAATCATAATCCTAGTTTTCCTAGAGTTTTTAGGCATGCTATAGTGGATTAGAGGGTATCCCCTCCATCGTTTAAGAGAAAGGTTAAGTAGGGCCCATGACTAAGTTTCACCTTCGTAAGTTCGCTTCGATAGACCCTCTATCTATTTTTGTGCTCATTAGTGGAGCAACGTATGGCTTGTCCTAAATTCATTATTGCCTCAAGTTGAATCGCTTGCATCTTGTGAGGTATGTATGTTTGACTTGCTTGAGGAAATTCTAGTATTGACGATGATCTTTACACCATCCCTCACACTTGCCTCGATTGAGCTATTGGATGAGAATGTCGAAGTGGCTTTATCCTTGGTTTTAGCTATTAATGAAGCGCTTGGGGTTGTTGTAGTAGTCGCTCCACAACAGTCTCAACCTCACTCGGGCTATATAATTAAGATTAGGAGGACTATGACCTGTTTTTGGATGATCTATAAGGCACTTACTGCATCGACATCTATAGATTAGAGTGCGCATGTCTGTGTTCCCCTGTGCTTGTATTTAAAAGTTGTGCCCCTCTGTAGGATTCAAGTTACTCAATTGCTACTTGGAGACATATTGTGATATGTTGTACACTTCCTCTATTTTTTTTATCATGTTCTATTTGTTGAATAATAAATTTTGGCATTCATGGACAATGCAAAGTGTTCGGGGCATTTAGACCTTCCATGTTCATTGAAATTTTTATTTTTCTTTGTCTTCGTACGCTCTTCTTTAGTTCCAAAGACTTCAAACTTGATGAAATACCCATCTGCAGTCGCATATCAAAAATCTTTTTACTCTTATGTGTTCTATTGCTAAATAATCAAATCCCTCCGTATCTGCTTGCTTGTCTTTATGTTGTGGATATCATGTGTCACCAGGTGTGGGGTGAAATTCCATGGGTACATCTAGTTATGTTGACATGCCATAATGTCTCTTTTCTCCTTAGAATGAAAAATATATTATCTTTTGTGTAGTGTATTCCATTCTAAGGGGTGACTATTATATTTTATTGTCTATATCACAAGTTTTTTTTTAAAATTTTATTTTTTGTAACAATTGTGTTTGCCTTCATGGGGTCCAATTTTCCTATCATACCTTTTTCCCTATTGTACAACCATCTGGATTCACTACTTGTAGCAATGTGTCTTTTGCCCCATCGTATGACCATCGAGCACTACTAACCATATCGATACTGTCAAAATTTCTTGCTCTATCATATTACTATGTACCCTTTGCTACTTGTATTGAGATGATCAATGTCACCCTATCATATGATATCTAGCCTTTTCTACTTGTATCGATGCAGTTAACATCATCCTATCATATGGTTATCAAGCATAACACAATTTGCTACCCATACCAACATATCATCATCAATCGTTATATTATCATTATCTCTCACTTTCATCTAGCATGCTTGTCTGCAACTTGCATGTTGGATGCAATATCATGACATTTCAATGCTTTTCCCTGGGAGAATCTCCATGTGGATAAAAGACCCTTGGGTAAGTTTTTTCAATTTTAGCTCACATCTTCAATTATGATATGCCAACAAAAGTGGGGACAAAACGTAGTGTTGTAAATTACACTTTGTGCAATTCTTCATTACATGATGCTTCACCTTAGCCCCAAAAAGGAGAATTCTATGTAAACCTATATATTCCTCCATCTGCTTCGTCACCTTTCCTATCTAAATTATTGACCATGTGGCCTATTTGGCTTAGGATGTGCGAACACCATAGAGATGTCCACTTGTCTTACAAATCTACAAACGTGCATGTGGTTGGTAGAACATTACAATTGCCATCCTTGGAGTATAATTCCTCTTCCAACTACCCACCAATATTGAGAATCGTTCAACTTGCTTAAAACTCCATTTTTGAACCTCATTTGGCCTTCTTGTTAGACAACTTTTCTCACTCTCTTGACTCTTCTTCAATTCCTTGTATTTTGGTATGTTTTCTTGGCTCTTGGATAACTTTCCACAATATTTTAGCACTCTTACAATGCAACTCTACCACCTTCATTACCATATTACCCTAATCCCATTGAGTTCTAACTTTATGGCTTCAAAGGGAAGTTCACTCATCTCACCTCATCTCATTTTTTTTTGAGCATATCGTAGTACCTTAACCACATCCTTGTTATTTATGTTATTGTTGTTCATCGTCTATTGTCTATTGGCTATCTATCAGTAGATTTATCTATCTATTTGTCTATCTAGTTGATGTGGAGGTGAAAACACCAAAATAGGGACTTGACTAAGGTAGGTCTCTAAATTGCCCCAACATTTTTCTCTTCTTATTTGTGTGCAGGTTTTAGAAGAGGATGGAGTGGAAGCTCTTGGAATTCTTCTACCTCCTTTTATCTTTGCCTTTGTTTTCACTTGTGATAGTCATTTTTGTAGTGTAGTTGTACTCTTTGTTTCTCATTCTTAGACTAGTTGCACGCTTTTTATTTATTTAGTTTTTTGTCTTGTAATTTTCTATTTTGGTTTATGTACCCTATTTGTATAGGATGTATGCACATCATTCTATCATCTTGTATCCACACTGTAGTCCTAAACTCGCCTTGGCATCCAAGACAGTGAGCTCATGGAGTCAAGCAATTACTCTTGACAGTTTGCATTTATGTTTCTAGTAATCAAAATATTCATGTTTGATAATAGTCAAGTTAATTTAGTTTCTTTAATTTCACTTCCTTTAAGTCTTTAAATTCCTTCATATCAATCAAGTCTTCTTGATCACCCTACTTTACTAGAGTGCTAGTAGAAGTGAGTTGATTCGTCCCTTGAGATCCCATCAATCTCAAGGCTGGTGAATTCCCTTTTCCATAGAAACATGTTTCCACCTCCATTTTAACTCTGAAGATGAAAGAGAGAGCTTACCCTTGGTAGGGTAGATCTAAATTAAAATGCGTGGATTGAAATAATATTAGCTTGGGAATTGATGATGGTGGTTATGGATTTCTCTTTAAATAAGTCTTACAAGTGTTGATGTAATAATATGATAAATTATAACAAAATACGTCATGAAAATGTACTTGAAGATGAGTTGTAGCTTGATGATACTTGTACTCAAATTTTCTCTTGAACAAAGAAATCAGATTTGGAATGAAATTGCTAGATATGTACTTTGCTAAAAATGAATTAAAAATGATGCCTTCTATATGATTCTCAAGGTATTTTCACATTTAGGCTGATTGCTTACAATCATATACAAAAATCAAGACAGACTTGAAAAAGGGAAGACCAACACTAAGAATGGCTCAATTTTGGGGGAATTGGTTAGTCACTTGTATAGCCTATTGCACCTAAATAGTTTTATGGTATCAAAAAAGGTTTGTGTACAAGTCTAAACAGTCTTACCAAAATAAGGCCTCCTAAAGGGGATTCGTGAGGGTCGGGGCTTGTGATACTAAATTAGGTTGAGTATTTGACAATAGTAGGATGTGATAGGGCCTAAAATAGGGGTCTAAATGATCTAAATGAGGCACACTAAAGCAAGGGCTCCAAAAGGAGTATGAAATTGTGAGGGGATACAATTTATGGCATTACAAAATGTTCCCTCTTTTTTGCCTCGGGAATGCATTAGGTTTAGGCTTGAGAATGTCAAGCCTAACTTTCCAATCGCTCCAACATGTTTAGAGGTTTCACCCTCTTTTCATGATTTTAGCCTTCATGCTAACAACCTTTTCTTCTTTGAGTTTTGATGAAAGGGAAAAGGGTTTGTTCAAAAAATTGTCAACATTCTATTAAAATATAAGTTATACTTGAATATATATGTAATTGATAAATGTTAATGATTTTCTACACATAGTATGTTTGTAGTCTTGATTGATAGATTGATTGAAAAATGTCCATAACTTTTAACTATTTCACCTTTTTCAAAAAAAAAGTGAAGGATTTGTCATGTTCTATGCCTCACTTTGTACGTTAGAAACAATAATTTGAATTTCATATTTTTTGACAATTGATAGATTGATAGATTGATTGAAAATTGTCCATTACTTTCAAATTGTTTCACCTTTTTTTTAAAAGGTGAAAGCTTTGTCACACTTTATGCTTCACTTTGTAGGTTAGAAATAATAATTTTTATTTCATATTTTTTGACAAAATTAGTTTGACCAAAAAATTAGGTCTAATATTTTAAAATATCATAATAACATTTTTATAATT